>PVJO010002113.1:0-151762 GCA_004026905.1 Hystrix cristata | reverse complement strand
AGTTTGAACTTGGCTCCTTTCCCTTCTTCCAGCTTGAGTTTGAACTCTGCTCTGCCTTGCCCCAGCACCAAAGGCCCCTAGCAGCTTTTCTGAGTTCTGAGCTCGGCCCCTTTCCAAAATGGTTATCGCCGATCGCCACCTTCTCCTGGGGCCCGTCTGAGCTCAGATGACTCAGGTAACTCACCAGCCGCTGCAGTCTTCAGTGTTCACCGCTCCACTCCGTGTGTGTGTCTTTCCGTGGAGGTCTCTGGGGTCTCCAGGAGTCACCGTGCGTCTGCAGGCTCAAACTGCGTCACTCGCGCTGAAAGCTGCGGCCGTGAGTTGGGGGCCGTCGGAGCTGTGCTGGGAGCGCGCAGGGCTGTGTGCTGCTGACGTGACCCCAGCCATGAGCTGCTGCCGTGAGCCGAGCCGTGCTGTGACTCGAGGCCGTGAGGCCCAGACCTGTGACCTGGGGGGGCTGCAAGCTGAGGCTGCGAGATGCGAGCCGGCGGGAGCCGTGAGCAGTTCCCCGTGGGCTTCAACTCTTGCTTCAGCTCCCTGCTGGGTCCTAAGAACACGCTTCCCCCCTTCTTCTCTTCCCTAAATTGTTATAGTCCAGTGTCTAGACAGAAAATCTAGGAGAGGCTCTTACTCGCCTTCTCTCCACTCCGCCATCTTCCCGGAAGTCGATATTTTCTCTTTTAAACTATACGTTTCTATACATTTTGCCAAATAATATAGTTGCATGGCTACCCCCACAATTGAGATGGAGACTATTTCCTTTACTCCAAAGAGTTCCTATGCGCCCATTTGTAGTCAATCCCTTCCCTCTGACTCCAGACTCTGGCAACAATTGACTGGATTTCTCTCCCTGCAATTTTGTCTTTTTCAGAATGTCCTGTAAATGGATTCAGACGTGGGAGTCGGGCTTCTTTCACTCAACAGAATTCTTTTGAGAGTTGTCCCTTTGTTGCATGTTTAATTACTTTGTTCCTTTTTACTACTGAATAGTATTTTTTTTTTTTGGAGACAGAGTCTTGCTATGTAGTGCGGGCTGGCCTTGAACTCACTATGGAGCCCAGACTAGCTTCAAACTTGCAGCGATCCTCTTGCTTCAGCCTCTCGAGTGCTGAGATTACAGGTGTGCACCTCCATGCCCAGCTAGTATTGCATATTATGAATGTACCAGAGTGTGTTCATCTATTCGCCAATTACTGGACATTTAGGTTGTTTCCTGTTTGTGGTGATTATGAATAAAACTACCATAAACTTACATAGGTTTTCAAAGGAGTTGAATTACTGAGTCATATGGTAAATACATCGTATTAGTATTCACTAGAGAAACAGATACAATGCAAGATATATGAATATGTAAGAGCTTACAGATTGGCTTACAAGGGCTTCCTACAAAGTCAGATGTGAAAGAGTGCAGAGGGTCCGTCTGCGCACTGGAGAGCTGAAGGCCCCAGGTGAGGGTCTGGATCTCCCAAAGGATCCAGGCAAAGGTCTGGAACTCCTCCAAAGGAACCAAAGCTGATCCAAAGAAACCAGACCAGGTCTAGCCCTCTTCATTTCCCTTTTACACCATCCAGGCGATGGGCCATACTAGGGTGGGTCTTCTACATCCAGGGCATAGAATTGCTGAGCCGATTTAGCCGATTTTTATATATATATATATATATATATATATATATATATATATATATTTTTTTTTTTTTTAAACAAAGATATTTGTAAGAAATTGCCAAACAAGTCTCCCAAGTGGTGGTACCATTTTTCATTTCTACCAGCATCCCATGAGGATTCCAGTAGGTTCACATCCTTACTGATAATTGACAGCAGGTTTTAAAAGTTTGAGCCATCTCGTTATGTCTTGTTTTATTTTGGCTTTTGCTTTTTGTTGGTTTGCTTTTGTTTTTGAGGTGGGGTCTTGCTCCATTAAGCAGCCTGGGCTTGAACTCTGGGACTCGAATGATCCTCCCACCTCAGCCTCTCCAGTGCGGGGACTATAGGTGCAGCCCCGAGCCCAGCCATTATGGTTTCAATTTGTTTTTACCCAATTGTAAATGCTGTTGAACACCTTCTCGTGTTATTTACCAGTCATACATCTTCTTTGGGGAAGTCTCTGATCAAATCTCTTGCTAATTTTTTATTGTTTGGGGGGGTCTTTTATTTTTTGAGTTTCTGAGAGTTCTTTCTGTATTCTGAGTACAAGGCTTTTACCAAGTATGTGTTTTGCAGGTATGTTTTTCGAGTCTGTGGCTTGACTATTTACTTTTATAAGTATCTTTCAGAGAGCACAAGTTTTAAATTTTGAAGAAATTCATTTTATTGTGTTTTTCTTCTATGATTCGTATTTTTTGTGTCCTAAGACATACTTACCTAACCCAAAGTACCCAGATTTTCTCCTATTTTCTCAAAGCTTTATAATATTAACTTTTACATTTAGGTCTATGGTCCATTGCAAATGAATTTTTGTTTATGGTATAGATTGAAGGTGTTTGGTTTATAGATTGAAAGCCTTTGTTGAAAATATTGTCCTTTCTTCATTGAATTGCCTTAGCATTTACACAAAAAAATCAGTAGATGTATGTGTATGTATATTTCCAGATTCTGGTTTTTGTTATTTTGACCCATGTGGTCCATCTCCGCATCGGTACCACACTGTATTGATTACTATAGTTCTTTTGTAGGGGGAGCTGGGGATCAAACTCAGGTCCTTGCCCTTGGTGGGCAAGCACTCTACCACTTGAGCTAAATCCCCAACCCTGTGATTACTATAGTTCTATAGCACATTTTGAAAACACAGAGTGTGACTCGTACAGATGTGTTCTTTGTCAATGTGATTTTGGTCAGGTTAGGCCCTTTGCTTTTCTACATAAATATCAGGATCAGCTTTTCAGTTTCCCCCAGAGAACTCTGTTGGTGTTTGATTGGAATTGCACTGAATCTGGAGATCGATAAGGGAGAATTAGCATCTTGAAAATCTTGCATCTTCCAATCCATGAACACAGTATGTCTCATTTAAGTTTTATTTGATGTCTCTTATCAATACTGCGTAGTTTTTAGTCTACAAATAGTTCACACTATTTATCCTGAAGCATTTCATGGTTTTGGGTGCTATTCTTAATGGTTTCTTTTTTGAAAACTTTCCATGTCCAGTTGTTCATTGCTGGCATATAAAAATACAATTAAGTAAATAGATTTTAGTCTGTTGATCTTGTATTCCACATTCTTGTTAAATGTACTTGTTAGATCTAATAGCATCTAGCAATTCTTTGGGCTTTCCTATGTGGTCAACTGTACTGTTAACAATTTTTTAATTTTGTTTTGCTGTACTAGAGACTGAACAAAGGGCCCTCACATGAGCTACATCCCAACTCTTTTTATTTTGAGACATGGTCTTGCCAAATTACTAAATTGCTCAGGCTGGGCTTAAACTTGTGATCCTCCTGCCTTAGCCTCCCAGAGGCTGGGATTAGAGGCGTACACCACAATGCATGCCTTGTTGAAGTTTTATTTCTTTCTTATACTTTTACCTTTTGTGTCTGTTTCCGGCCTGATTATACCAACTGGGATATTGACTAGGCGAGGTGACAGACATCTTGGCCTTTTTCCAGTCTTTGGGAGGAAGCATCCTGTCTCTTGTCGTTAAATAGTTAGCTAGCTGTAAATTTTGTAGATACTCTTTATTAGAGTGAGGAGGTTCCCATTAGTCTTAGTTTTCTCAGAGTTTTATCATGAATAAATGCCCAATGATCTTTTAATAAATTTATTTTATGCTTAAATCAGCCAGGATGTTTTCTGTTTCAAACAGAAGCCCTAACACAGTAGTCTCGCAATCTTGGGCAAACTCCTTAACTTTATCTGAATAAAAGCCTAGTGAGGAAAGTTTAAGTCCTTTTACTTTTATCACCTAAAAAGCACAGCCAAGAACTGGGCATGGCTGCACACACCTACAATCCAAGCATTTAGGAAGCTGAGGCAAGAGGATAGCCGCAAGTTCGAGGCCAACCTGGGCTACTTAGTGAATTCAAGGCCAGCCTAAACTACACAGTGGGACCCTGTCTCAGAAGAAAACTAACTAACTAAATAAAATGGCACAGCCAGGAGAGCTGAGTCAGTGCAGCATGTCTGTAATCTCAGTACTCTGGGAGGCTGAGGCAGGAGGATCCCAAGTTTGGGCCCAACCTGGGTAATTTAGCAACTTAGTAAGAACCTATCTCGAAACTTTAAAAATGTTAATAAAGAAGGGCTGGAAATATAGCTCAATGTGAAAGCCTTGGGTTCACGCCCCAGTATTTCACACACGCGCGCGCACACACACACACACACACACACACACACACACAATAAAATAGCCAGGACAACCTTCAAGGCTTTCCACTATATTATATAAAAACCTTGAGCTTAATTTGTTTTCTTTCACTCCACCCTCAATAGCCATGCGGACTGTATGTAATTAAATAACATACTCATTGTCAAGAACCTGAACGGCTCTTTGAAACACAGAGAGTAGGTCATTGGGATGCCACCGTCCCAGGATCCTGGGATAACCACCCCCAGATGTTTGGTAACCATCTTTCAGGGCCATCTCTGTGCCTGCTCCCATGACACCCCTGAGTCCCGGACATCTGCGCTGCCTCCCTGTCTCATCCCACATCAGAGCCGCACTTCCATGGCTCAAGCACTTTGGGGTGACTGGGCTCATCTGGGTGGTCCCCACATCATCTCCCATGCATCTCCCACGTCACTGTGGTCACATGCTGGTGGGAGCCGTGATCACCTGTGTTCTCGGTGAGCCGGCAGTCCACCTGGTTCTCTCTGGTCAATGCTGACCATCATGGGCTCTGCCCTGGCCCAACCGAGTGCTTTCCACTGCTCCAGGCAGGAACACTAGGACCCAAGAGGGAGCGATCCGGGACTAAGAGCTCCAGCAAGCACTGGTAGAACCTACGACACTTCAGAAGTCCCAGAACATCACCTCTGCCATCGTCTCCTGGCCAAGGAGTCATTCGGGCAAGCCTAGACTCAAAGTGCAAAGAATTAGCCCCACCTTGCAATGAGAGAATTAGCAAGAACTTTATGACCACCTTTAACATAATACTTTTTTCAAACAATAAATACATATGACGCACCTGCTGCATATCAGGTGCTATTGTAAATGCTCCTACCCTGTGTGGTGAGCTGACTCCATGGCCTCATTGATAATTAATGCCCCACACAGACCTCATCTTCCCCAAAGAGACGCTTCACAGAGCAGTGCCAGAATCCAAGTCCCACAGCTCTGAGGCCCCAGACAGTAACTCAGCCCGGCAGAGCCTCGGTACCTGGCCTGTGGAGCCAAGCGCTGCCTTCCCCATCCTGGGCAGCTGGTGCCTGTGACTTGCTGTGGGTCTCAGCCTCTCTGCCCTGACCCTGTCATTAAGCCCAGTGGTTTACCTCGCACGCCTTCTAGCCCCGGGGAAGTAGGCTAAGGCCAGCCTGGGAGATTATTTGCAGGGAATTAGGAAAGGAGAGAGCAGGATTAAGGCAACCTCCCAGCCAGGGGCTCAGCAGCTCCCATCTGCAAAGGATTGGTGCCACCTCCAGCTGACAAGCGGCGCCGGATGCTCCAGGTGTTTAGCAAGGTTGCCGGGAGGAAGAGGCAGCACTGAGCCAGAGGAGGGCAGAACTTCCTTTGAGGGGGCAGGAACTTCCCTAGCTCCCTGCCCCCTTCCTGGGACCTCTGAGCCTTGGCGTTTCGGTGGAAGAGGTGGGATTCCTGCTGGGTTTGAAGGCAGTGACAGCCAAGAGAGATCATGTCTTCACCTAAGGGAGACTGACGGAGGGCAACGTTGGATGAATGAATGAATGACGAATGAATGAATGGAATAGTAGATGTAGTTATAGAGCACTACTAAAAAGCAAATTTCCTCCCAAGGATGTGCAAATGATATATTTAAATTTACTTCTCAGGGTAAATTATATAATCTATATAAGATCAGAATTATTCAAAGATACTTTAAATACTATGAAGTTAACTTTTATAGAGTACATATTCACCAGAAATTAGCCTTTATATTTTACAACTATAATCCCAATTTACAGACAGAGAAACTGAGACACAGAAATGTCCAGGGCTAATGTGATCATTTCTTTTCTTTTTCTTCCTTCTTTTCTTTCTTTCTTTCTTTCTTTTTTTTTTTTTTTTTTTTTTTTTTTTTTTTTTTTTTTTTTTTTTTTTTTTTTTTTTTTTTTTTTTTTTTTTTTTTTTTTTTTTTTTGAGAAGGGGTTTTACCATGTTGGCTAAGCCAGCTTCGAACTCTTGAACTTCTGGGTCAAGAGAGTGTCTTGCCTCAACCTCCAGAGTAGCTGGGACTATACGCAAGTGGCACCATCGCCAGCTAACTTTGTCAGCTTGTTTTGGAGTCTAGGACCCAGGTGGCCTTGGAGTAGTCAGAATGGCTCTGGAGCTGGAGTACACCTGGGCTACACCTTTCCTGAGGTGGACGCTGTCTCCTTAAGGCCCCGCCTCCCCATCCCTTCAAGCTCGGAGTCCACCACAAGTGAGGCAGGAGCAGGAGCAGGTCTGAGCCTCAGAGTCCCTGCTTAGCTTGCTAGAAACCCTTCAGTCTTTAGTGTTAAACTCTTAGAGGACTCCGAAGAACGAGGACAAAGATACTGATGTCCATAAACCACCAGGAGAGTTTGCATGAAGCTGCTGGTGAAACCTGAAAAAGTAAAAAAACACGTTTCTAAATGAACGTATCTTTTTATATCATATGTGACCTTCAGATACATAAATTTTTCACATTAAAAATTTAAGTAGTATAAACACTTAACTATTTTACTTATTTCCCTAAAACGTTTACATGTTCAAGTTAGCCAAAAGCATTGGTTTTTGTTTGGGAGTACTGTAAGATCTTTTGATTGAGAAAATGGGAAAGTGCTTTCTATTTAGAGCTGCACACAGGAATTAGGGGCGCAGCAGGAACAGAGTGAGGGAGCCCAGAGTCTCTCCATTGGTTCGTTGGTTCGAAGGGAGCCGTGCTAGTCTGCAGGATGCTCTCTTCTTCAGTTCAGTCTTCTTATGCCCAAGCCGGTGCTCTGGGCTACACCCTGGGGAGCCAGAGTTGAGCTGGTCAAGGCAGAGCTGGCCTGATGAGCCCTTTAAAGCTATCGCCAGAAGTAGGAGGGCAGGAATCCCTTCTTTTTGCAGGAGCCGTGGAAGACTGTGGGGTTGGTGGGAGAAGAGAGTTCAACCACCATTGTCCATTTTTTCTAAAGAGCAAACGTCCTGGCTGTGGGGAACAAGTGCTGGCCACCCCAGGGGTCCTTCAGACAGGGAGAGAGGAGGGAGAGAGTCACAGCAGAGGTGCCACAGCGGCCTTGACAGACCCCTGCCTGTGTCTATGTCACCAGTGATGCCCCATCCCCACCAGTGATTCGGTGTCTAAAGAATCTTCCAGATCACGCACTAGCAAATTCTAATCCAACCTCAACCCTACCTCTGTCTAATAATTCACCATTTTCCTTGTATTAGGAAACCTCCAGGAATCCGAACCCAACAGGGCCTGGTTGCTGCTTCTTTGGATGACAAGAAGCAAAAACTTTTAAAAAGAAATTTGGTTTCAGATTTTGAAACAAACAATTCAGGAAAAGAGTCTCTGCTTTGGCAATATTTCCATGTAGAATTGTCAGGAATCTTGAGCTGAGAGAAAGCTGGCTACAGGTGACTGACCGGCACAGCTTTGTGTTATTTTGATTTTCAAAAGGCTGGTCTGACAGTCAGTTTGATCTCGCTGTGCCACGACACCGGCCTGCAGGTGAGCCAGGCAGGTGTCTTCTCCCATTTGCAGATCAGAGGAAGCTGAGGTTTGGAGAAAAACAAGAACAAGTGTATTTTCTCTGGGGAGGGCCCTCTTTAGAACTCTGGTACTGCAAGTTTCAGAAAAACCAGCTCAAACTAAAAAACGAACTCAAAAAAGAGGAAATAATTTTTGCATATTATAAGCACTGGGGTGGATGGAGAGGACCCAGAGCGACAGCATCCACTTGCTCACTTTGGCAGGCAGCTGGCTGGCAGCTTGCTAGCAGAAGGACAGATACTGCTCAGACAGACTCTGCCCAAGCCCATTGACATTCACCATCCTCGTCAGTCAGGCGGAGCACAGAGGCACTGTCCTGGACCCCAGTCGGATCTGACGTGGATCTTGTGGCCCCATGAAGTGCGCTCAAGTGGTTGAAAAGCCAAGAGAACACAGCCCGCCTGCCTGCCAGCTCTAACCCAGGCTCATTGTTAGAAATCCCAGCTTGGCTTCCTCCAACCGTGCTTCCTTTCCAGGCTAACTTCCCACGGGCCCCTGTAAATAACACCTTTCCTTTAGAACCAGGGTCTCCAGCCCCCTCATTAGGAACCAGACTACCCCGCAGGAGGGGAGCGGCAGGCCAGGAGTGAGGCTTCGTCTGTGCTTACAGCTGCTCCTGCCGCTGGTTTCTTAGTGGCAGGAAATCAAGCTCAGGGCTCCCACTGATTCTGAATTACAGCGAGTTGTATACTTATTTTGTTATGTATTACAGTCTAAAAATAAAAATAAAGCACACAATAAATGTAACATTCTTTAATCATCCCAAAACCAACCACCCCCCAGCCCCTGACTGTGGAAAAATTGTCTTCCATGAAATGAGTCCCTTGAGCCAAGAAGGGTGGGGACTGCTGCTTTAGAAAGAATAGATTCTTACATACAAGGTGAGCCCAGGGCCAAGCCTCCTCAGGTTCTTCCTTTAAATTTGCAGGGAGGAAAAGAAAAGACCACGTAGGGCCCAGTCTCCATCCCTCCCAAGGTTAGTTCTGCTCCATTCCAGCTGCCTGGCCAGCAGGGGGCGCTCACTAGTTCCCCTCAATGGGTCTGCTCTGGGGCTGATTGTTCAGTTCTGATCTATTGAGGATGCTGCTGTGTCTGTGTCTTAAGCATGTTCAGTGCCAGGACTGTGCCTCACTTCTTCATTCTGCCCCAAGGCAACTCACCCAGCATGCTGCACCGAGTGTTTTCAATAAATGGTCCTGACAGACAGTCCCACTCTGGGGATTACTGAGGGATAAAATTCACTAGATCAAGAGAAGTCCCAGTGGGTGATAGGTAGCACTCATTTCTATTTCCGAATTTTCTAATCACTTGGAGATAGCTTACCATTGACTGAACCATCTGAAATCATGACCCCAAACAAAATTCTTCTGCTTAAAAAATAAATAGGAAGATAGATCTTTCTCAAGAAGAGTAGGGGATCAAGAGAGGGAGGGAGGGAGGGAGGAGGGAAGGGAAAGGGGATGAAAAAACGAGTTAAAATGTGTTAGGTACGTGTACCACCTCCACACAAGAAACGTAAACAGTATGTACTATAGACATGTACTAATAAAGAAGATGACTTGAAAAATAACAGATCAGTAAATACATTTTCTGATCACAGATTGTTCCAGAAGCCACCGGTGGTTCAGAGTAGATGGAGGCAACTCCATTTGATGGAATATGACTCTGTCTGAGGGTTATCCTATTCATCAAAGTATCATTTGGTTTCTTTGTGGTTTATGCTTATAAAAATGAGTTCTTAAAATGGTGTCCTTTCTTAGCCTCGTTCCTCACTAGAAAAAAAAATTCCTCTTTTGCATTCCACATTCTTTCTGGAGATAGCTAACCAAAGATAAATGAATGTATTTCTTTTCCCTCATATTCTTACGTGTCTTCTTCGGATTCTACCCTCTGCTTCAGGTTGAGAATAGGGAGTTATGTTATCCAGAGCATTAAAGATTTATCACCTCCACCGCTCTTTACAGAATTTCTCTTATTTCTAAGGAATATCTCATTTGCTTAGGGTACTTTGCAGAAGAAAGAGTTTAAAGGAGAATTAATGTTTTCTGAAGCCCTGCTGAGTTTTTAAAAATCTGTAGGATGGCGAGTTTTTAATAACTCCAAGTAATTACCCGTTTTAAGATTAGATATGAGGTTGACATCTTTAGGTTTACCACCATTGAAAACTACTAATAAAACCAACTTAATATGAACCAAATGTGGTTTCAGTATGAACATAGCTCCAGGAGACAGCCATTTGTATAAGAAAGATGTCCCCCAGTTCAGGTTTGAGGGGGGCCTTAGTGAATCTATCCAATGTAGGGATGTTGGTTGCAAGCTTTCTTTTTCTCCTCTCTCTCCCTCTTCACTTCAGTGGGCTGAATTGATGCATTTTTGTTTTCAGCCCCTGGGGGATAATGGTAATCAGGAAGGGGAGGTCTGTGGAGGCCACAGCTGTGGGGCCCCAGAGAGGCATTCATCCTACTCCCTACAGTGCCCTGGATCTGAAAACTCGACTGGCAGGTCCGCAGCAGCATGGTGCACTTGACTTGGATGACAAAGTCACAGTGTAGAAAAGGATCTTATGAGCTGTCCATTCTGACACTCGTCCCAGGTCCATTTTACAGCAACATCAATTGAGGGTCAGAAAGCATCAGAGACAGAAAGCGTTGACATCAAACATTCCAAATCTCTGGTTTTTTTCCTGCATCACCCATTCTCATTCATCGCCTTTGTCATCTGTTTTGGGTGGCCAAATGGGACAAGACCCGAAGTACTGCCGCTAGACCAAGTGATGCTGAGAAGACGGTGCCTCCCTGCAGCCTCCTCTGCTCCTGCTCTTGCTCCCTCTATCCCTCCTCCCCCATCGCCGCTTCTGCCTGCTCTGCCCAGGTCCATGGCACACTGGAGATGAGGACTTCCATGTGACATCCACACATTTCTCTTCGAATTAAGTACACATTGAGGCAAAAGAAAAGAAATGGTAAATTTTATCTGGGCATGGTGGTGCACATCTTTAATTCCAGCACTCTGGAAGCCTGAGGCAGGAGGATCCAAACTTTAAACCCAGCCTGGGCAACTCAGTGATTTAGCAAGACCCTGTCTCAATATTTTTTTTATTAGTACATCACAAATACATTCATTGTGGGTAGTTGGTGCATGTACATGACAATCTTTTTTCTTTTTACATTCCCTTCCCTTCCCCTCTCCTATCTCCCTTCCTCTCTGAGTCCCTTTCCCTTTTGCCAAACAGCTAGCTTCCTGTTTCCTATCGTGTATCTTTTATTTGTTCTTTATTTACACTTTGGATTTCTCATATAATAGAAACCATATGATGGGGGGGTGCTGGGATCAAACGCAGGGTCTTGTGCTTGCTAGGCAAGCACTCTAACATTTGAGCTAAATCCTCAACCCCAGAAACCATACGATTTTTAAGCTCTTGTGTCTGATTTATTTCATTTAACATTCTAGTCTCAAGGTGTATCCATTTTCCTACAAATGACTCAGGTTTGTCCTACTTTAAGGCATAGTACTCCGTTGTGTGTAAAATACCACATTTTCTTTCTCCATTCATCTGTTAACAGACATATAGGGCACTTCCACAATGTAGCTATCATGAATTATGCTGCTACAAATACAGGCAGGCACGGATCACTGGCGTATGATGTCTTTAACTCTTTTGGAAAGATACATAGAAGGGGAATAACTGGGTCAAATGGAATTTCTAGTTTTAGTTTTTTGAGGAATCTCCATACTGATTTCCATAGTGGTTGTAATAGTTTACATTCCAAACACCAATGTAGAAGAGTTTCTATTTCCCCCCTGCAGCCTTGCCAGCATTTGTTATTATTTGCTTTCTTGATGATGGCCTTCTTGCTAGGGAAAGATGGAACCTCAGTTTTGTTTTAATTTGCATTTCTCTAACAGCCAGTGATGTTGAGAATTTTTTTTAACGGCAGGGGAGAGGGAAAGGGGTGTAGCTTAGTGTGAAGGCCCTGGGTTCAATCCCCAGTACAAAAAAAAAAAGAATTTATGAAATTCATAAACAGAACCCTTGAAAAAAATTCATCTCTAATTCAAACCAAGGTTAGAATATTCCCTCAGTCATTTGCACATACAGCTTTTTAAAATGGCCTTACATTTTAAAATGCAAATGTTATTTTAATATTAACACAAACATCTCTCCAGATCAGTGTATAGTATCAGTGCATCCATCTGAATTTTTGAGTGCCACATACCCCAGTGCAGATATGCCACAATCAACTCAGCCACTTTCTTATTCCTGGATGTCTAAGGCTGATCAGGCTTGCTGTTGTAAATATGAAATAATGAAGTGCTAGCGCAGTGTCTGATGTATAATGAGTCCAAATGTCCGGGTCCCTATTTTCCTTAGTTATTTCTGGGCCTTCACTGTCAGGCAGAGAATTAGAATGAAAGTCAAGTTTAACAGTTCCAAAGACTGACTACTAATTGTTTTGTACCTCTTTTCCTTGGCAAGTTCATAGATTTTTTTCCCTTGATTTCTGAATTTGCATTTGACACTAGTTCTTTCCCTACTTTATTTCAAAGGTAGAGATCTCAAAATGTTAAATCTCTCTAGAGCAGCTCTGTCAGTAGCAGAAAAATGCTCCCAAAGTGGGACAGGTGAGCAGCCGCTTTAAGCATTTAGAGCAGGGGAAACAGAATGTGATTTCAGACTAAACCACAGCTGTGGCTAACACGACCATTGTTTCTATTTTGAAATGGTGGTGAGGAAAGCAAGTCAAAGGCCCAGGAACAAACATCCTGGTGTTTCGATCCCACAGACAGAGCAACGTGGAGGTCTCCTGTCTAAAAATACCTTCCGGTTCTACCTTCCAATCCATACAAGTGAAGACTTCCTCTTTCTGGGATTAGTCTACCTGCTTCCATTTGGGGACAGGTCTAGTCCTAGGTACTCCCTTGAAATCTAATCTATCCTAGTGCGAGTACGAACTTGGGGATACTCCAAAATTAGATGTCATTTTAAACCCAGGGCCTGTGCACTAAGTTACATCCCCAGCTTTTTAAAATTTTTTTGTTATGAGAGGGTCTAATTGATTTGCTAAATTGCTCAGGCTGAGCTCACACTTGCAAGTTTCCTGTCCCAGCTTCCCAGAGTGCTGAGACTATAGACAGAAATCTGGATTCTTATCCTGACTATGGCTCTTATTTCCTCACCATTAACACTCAGAGAAATTCTCAAGCTGAGTCTTAGCTTCCTCATCTCTAAAGTGGGGATAACTCATTAAATCTGGCCTGGGCTGCATCAAGGATTAAATTAAAGTAACATGTGGCAAGTGAATGATACATAGTAAGTGTTCATTAATAGTCCTCTTCTTTTTTGGCCAGCAACTGAAAGGAAACACTGGACTTGGTGCAGCAATAATGTGTGATGTGTGTTACTCAGTGGCTCGCAGGTTGTCTTCATTATTTCCACAGAACTGCCAATAGAAGTTAAATTTTCAGAGCACCAAAGCCAGCTATGCTAATACCAGCCGCCTATCTCAGGAACCCCAAGTCATGGAATGAAGGAGTCACACAAACCTGAATATAGCTGGTTGTGCCATGTCTGCTGGAAGCTGCTTGTGGGCGTTGGCAGTTGCCGTAGTGGCTCTGTTCTTCCTCACCATCCCGGAGCTCCTCCCCCGATACTGGAGATTGAACCCAGGACCTTTGCATTGAACCACCCAGCGCCCTCCCCTCTCTCTCTCTCTTTTTTTTTTTTTTTAGTTTTTGAGACAGACTGTCCTTGAATTACCCAGCCAGGACCCAAACTTGTGATCCTTCTGCCTCAGCCTCCCAGACTGCTAGGTTTACAGGCATGGTCAACTTGAGCCAGAACTCCCAGCTGGTCTGAGTTGGTGTGATGCTGGGCGTAGAAGTTCCACCTGAGGGCTGTTCCTGATGCAACATAAGGCAGAATGGGAGCTGAAGCTGGTTGGCGGGCTGTTTCCCAGGAGAAGCTCTGCTGCGGCTAGTTCTCCCTAAAGGAACTCAGCTGTTCTCATCGAGGAAGGAGCTCGGGGCCTTGCTGTTGTCGAGGATGGCTGCTGTTGCTTCGGGGGAGCTCTGGTGGTCATCTCTGCTGTGAGCAGCGTATCCTTGTTCTAGTAAAGATTTCTTCAGCCATCATTGCAGACACAGACGTACATGGGACAGTGCTGTGGGCTCCCAGCCCTTGAGTGGATCTTTCGGGTCTCCAGGGCATAGATAGACATTCGGCACTTCCTGCATTTGGCTTGTGGGTGAATATTGTAACTTATAAATGTCCTATATTAAATCTGCTCTCTTACAACCATTGGCTCCACAAAATCTAAATAAGACACCTAGCTTGAAACATGTTTTTTTTTTGGTCCTGGGATCAAACTCAGAGCCCTGTGCTAGCTAGGCAAGCACTCTACCACTCGAGCTAAATCTCCAGTGAAATATCTTTTAAGTAATTACTAGAAATCAGGTAATGAGGACAGTTATATGTCTAACAAATCTTTTGAAAAGTTGTTCCGGCTGTCCCTAGGTGGTCAGGGTCAAATGTGGTCTCACAAGTTTTGAGAGGTATCTTGAAATTTTAACTTTTTCAGAGCAGTAGGAGAAAGGCAGGTGTGGATAATTCATATATAAGATGCTGGCCCTAGAAGCGAATTCTTGTTAACGGTGATGTTTTAGGAAACAGTGGTGGAAAGATTACCAATGCTTTCTCTCTTTTTTTAAATTTATTGTGGTGCTGGAGATCAAACTCAGGACCTTGTGCATGCATTTTACTCCTCTCATTTAGTTGTTAAATGTTGAACATCTCCTCTTCTTCTCCAAAGAAAGGGAGTTTATTACATGATGGGCACAGGAAGCCGGGTTGCTACTGGGGCTGGAGGACCACCGCAACTTCTCTGATCATCAGTTTCTGGTGGCTTTTAGAGATCCTGAATGTCTCACCCTGGAAAGTTCTCTCTCCCCACCAAAAATGAGCCTTACCACATACTCCAACCCAAACACCTTTACTTCCTATTCGCTTTGGTTTCCAACAAGCTGGTTACTTTCCTCAGGACCTAAGTCCATTACTAAAGTTCTTTTAAAAAGTGCTGCTTAGGTTGTTTGCAATTATTTGCTAGTATTACTATTACCACAATGCATGACTGGATGCACTTCTGCATTTCAGATTGCAGAGAAAAACATTGGAAACCATCCAATAGTTGGGAAGAGCTGAATAAATAACGATACTGCCATATGATGAAGTATTTGCCGCCTTTAAAAGATGTTTTTAAACATGCAAAGTTTTTTCTCTAAGGACACAATACAAATTGTGTACATATCAAGGATAACACTTTACTAAAAAATGGCTATGGACCAAAATGATAAAAGGGCTATATTTAGTGTAGAGATGTTTTTCTATCTCTGTTTTCCTAAAATTTCCTTCTAAATTTTTCTATAATGTGAATTTATTACTTATCAGAAGGGAAAGTAAAAAGGGGGGAATGTTTATCGAACGAAGGGCTCTAAGTGGAGTCTTGCCAGTAAAATGAAGCAGGACCATCACCACTTTTATTTGAAAGTCTATTATTAAGTGAATTTCACTGGCCTGTTAGTAATGTGGCCCTATGTCCAGTACCTTTGGGGGCAGGGTTTTTCACCCAGTAAGATGTTTTTTTCAAAAACTAGTATCCTAAGCTTTATCTCTCCATTATGCATTTGTGCCACTGTTTAGAAAGACAGGTGCCATCTCATTTGCTTAGCTATAGCACTTTGTCCAAACTCATCAGACCCCCATCAGGTACCGAGCCCACCTTGTGAGAGCTACTTTCTTCCAGTGCAGGTCATGTGCCAAGTTTCTTAACCTGCCACTGATTTCCTCAACCAGGAAATTTATTAAAATGTCAAGCGAAGTAAGTCAAGCAGAGAGCCTGCAAATTCAGACTAGCACAAATCCACTAATGTGAGACCTTTGAAAATAGCTTTGGAAGGGTTAGAAGCCTGCCTGATTAAATCCTCAGTTAACCGCCCCCGACAAGATTCTGTGAGAAACTGGTAGATGCCTTTTTACAACCTACAGAGAAGCATCCCAGATAAACATGTTCTGAGATTCGCGTGCAGACTGGATTTCTTATTTTTGACAAAGGGATGCTTGTATTTTGTTATTCAAAGGAGAACAGATAAAATCATCAGTAAAGATGATAAAAGATGCAGGATCTTGGCTAACATGCCCCCCATGTTACCCCACCCCATATTTTCTAGGGCATACTTTTATTTTTCCTGTTTTTTATTTTTATTTTTACTCAGCCCATACTTACTCTGAGAGGCCAGTTTCTCTCTTACTCTTCATTTTTAATTTTTCCTACCTCAAATAAATGTGAAACTTTGCCACCAGGATCTTTAAGATCAATCAATCATCACATTACCAAACTAGAAAGTTTGCTGTGTTTAAATTATCCTAGAAAATGTCTATAGGTAAAAAATATCTTAGATCCATATTAGGTCATATGGTATAAATCCCACTGTTATTTAGAGGAAATTGTAATGCACTGGAAGTTATTCTAAAAGATTCTTGTCTAAAAGCTAAAAGGATAAATATTAGAGTGCTTTCATTGTACATCAAGTGGCATGGTAAAAGTATCAGTCACCAATAATCAGCCGGGTGACTCTGAAAGAGCCACTTAGATCCCTCAGAGCAAGTTTCTCTTAGTGTAGAATAGCTGGGCACAGCAGTGCACACCTGTACCCTCAGCTAAATGCCAAGGCAGGAGGAACTAGTGTTCAAGTTCTGTCTGAGTGGCTGAACAAGACCATGTCTCAAAAAAAACCCCACAAAAAACAAAAAACAAAAAAACCCCAAAAACCCACTGGGGTTGTAGCTCAGTGATACAGCAATCCTGGGTTCAGCCCCCCAGAACGGCCAAAAAAAAAAACAAAACAAAGTAAAACTGAAGGGGATGCAGAACATTTAGGGCCATTACATAATGCGATGAGATGAAGTGTATGAACATGGCATTTGCTTAAGACCACGTTTGAAGGAGCTTACTAGTGCTCCTCATGCTTTGGACGGTCTGTCCTTTCCCATGGAGTGGTGTGACTACCATCCCCCATAATGAGGAACTGACATGTAAGGTAATGTCGCCAACCTACACAGGGTCGTGGTCTCACCATCGGAAGCCCTTGACTCCAGAGTCTGAGCTCTTAACCACTGCATCTATAGAGCAGACCTGTTGTTTTGCCTCCCAGCATCCGTTCTAATTTGATAACGGCCCCGCAGATCCTTATAGAGAATTTTCTGTGTCTAATCTTTGTAAGACGGACAATCAAGGTGCCATCTCACTAGCCATGAAATTGGCACTTAGCAAAAGCCAACACAGTGCTGGATTCTCTCTTGTCTGATGTAGCTGGCTCATTCCCATGGTCGTGCCCAGGAAGACTGCTGAGCCTGCTGCCTGACCCCCCAGAGACACCTGGGGTCACTATCTCCATAACTCCCTTTATCCTGAGGTAGTCACTGCTTTTGCTCGAAACTGAGGAACTCTAATAACACATCAGAATCTCTACATGCTGTAATGCTCATTACATGTAACAACTACAGGGCCAATGACAAACTATATGCCTCGGTTTCCTCATCTGTTCCTGGGGAGATAAGGGGGCACACACAGCCCACAATTACGATGATTGGGACAATGCATACAAAGTACTTAGCACAGCATTTGGTACATAGAAATACTGACAGCTACTATTGCTGGGGGCCCGGTTATTTTTTATTTTAGTGAAAGGGCACTTGGGCAATTACTCCCATTAGGTGAGCCAAATCTCCAAAATGGAAATAATTATGGTCATGTAATCCATTTTCCAACAGGTAGGAATAAGTTCTAACAATTATTATAGAGGTTGCCTACATTTGTTATATAATTGGACTCCATCCTGAGCTTACCAAGGAATCATTTGTCCAGGGGCATGATATTATTCCTCCCACTCCAAACTGTTAAGGTTGAAGAATAACTGACTGTTTAATAAAAGAACACCTCAGTAGTCAGCATAGTGCAGCAGGTCCTGACATTCCTAAGACTTAAGGAGTTAAGGGGGTGGATGATCCAAATGATGAACTGACAGTCAAAGTTCTCTTGCGAGGACGGTTACAAAATACTATTAACACATTATTTAAGATCCGTAACTGCTAATGTGTTCTAGCTTAGGGAGCATTTTGGATTGAGATTGCTACTATCTCTCCTCCATTTTCACACGTTCCTCCACTAACCCCCTCCACAGCGATCATCATTTGTCTGGTGCTTGCTTGAACATTCTGTGCAAGGGCTAATTACAGAGTAGAAAGTAATGAGGAAAACACTGAAACTCCAAAGGCTGTATACAGTCCCCAAGTAAAACCCTCCAGAACCTATGCCTATTTCACCATTGCTAGACTACCAGGTAAAATGAAACGTGCGTCCTGAGCGCTCCCAGTTGAGCCAAAGGTGTCAGCTTCAAACTACCCACCGTGAGGCGCAACTGGCAGGTTGTGCCTTAGGTGGGGAAAGGGCAATAACTCAGTCCCTCGGCAACAGTCTACAGGGGCTTGGAACAAGGGATTTGGTCTATGGTCGAGAGATTGGTGAATCATGTGGACAATAAACCAACAAGGCCATGTATTGAAGACTATAGCAGTCCAGTCCTTAAATGCAAAGGACTTACAAATACAGAAAGGAGAAAGACTAGGATAAACCCTGGGAAGTAAAAGTGGAATTGAAGAGCAGTGTGAGCTTGTGGTTTTTAATGTATACAGGTGGATGGCCAAGGAAACAAGCACAGATGTGTGTATTTCTAAGTTTGTCCAATGAGAAGACGTGGTGGCAATGACAGCACAGTAACAATGGACACAGCCAAGCACCCAGGTCTTGGTTCGAAACACAACTCTTCACTAAAGTGAACCAGGATTCTTTGCGGAAAATGTCTGACCCCACGACTAGGGTAGGGAAAATACAAGATGAGCCCGGAACATCTTGGGGTGCCACAAACCTAAGGAAGTACTCAAAAGAACACGAGGACGTGTCAAAAGGACCCTGGAGTCTGTTTGAGAGTGCTCTCACCAGCCAAGTCCAGGACAACAGGATCATCAGAATAAATCACGATAACGTGTATACATGTTATCTGTTGATACACAGAATAAATGAGAAATAGAAAGTTAGTGGACAAAAATTACTTTTACCTTCACAGTGGAGAAACTTTGAAGATATCATAACCAACTGTTAGCACCACCAGTAATGGAAAAACTTGGCTGTCTCTTGATACAAGGCAGAGACGGAAGGCTACTTCCCCAGCACTCCTGCCCACAGTCCGTAAGCTGAATCTAACCATCAGGGCTCATCAGACAAAGCCCAAGGAGGGTTCGTTCTACAAAGCAACTGGCCTGCACTCCAAAAATGTCTCAGTTGAGAGAGAGAGAGAGAGAGAGAAAGAGAGAGAGAGAGAGAGAGAAAGAGAGAGAGAAAAGAGAGAACCCAAGGAATTGCTCCAGACCAAGTAAGATTAAAGGAAAAAATATAATTAACTGCATGCATCAGCCTGCATGGGATCTTAGATCAAAAAGGTGTTATGACATTTTAAAAATACATAATTGGCAACATTTGAATGGAGTTTGTGGATTAAATGGTAGAAATTTGTCAGTGTTGGAATCCTGACTTTGATGGGAGCTGTGGTAAGGCAGGAGAGTATACTTATTTAAAAAAAAAAACAAAAAACACTGAAATGTTTAGGACTAATGTGACATTATAACTGCAACTCAGTATTCAACTGTTCAAGAAATCTTATAAATATATGATAAGGTAAATGTGGCAAAATATTAAGAGGGAACTTAAGAGAAGAATAGATGGGATACTTTAAACTATTTTGACTTCTCTGTAACTCTAAAATTATTTCAAAATAAAAAGTTTTTAAAAATCAGTACACATGGGGCTGGGGATTTAGCTCAGTGGTTAGAGTGCTTGCCTTGCAAGCACAAGGCCCTGAGTTTGATCCCAGCACCAAAAAAATTAAAAAAAAAAAAAGACATTACAGTACTAGCATACAGACAGGTACATACAGACCAGTGAAACAACTAACTGGCACCAAGGGTGGTAAAATAACTCATTGGGGAAATAATTTATTTCATACCATCAACAAAAATTAATTCAAAGGTGGACATGATGGTGCACTCCTGTACTTCCAGCTACTCAGGAGGCTGAGGCAAGAGGATTCCCAAATTCAAGGCTAGCCTGAGATATTTACATTAACAACAGTTCATTGGTTTTGGTGTATTTACAGAGTTGTGCGACCATTATTCTACTATCTAATTCCAGAATATGTTCATCAAAAGAAACTCCATACTTACTAGTAATTATTCTCTATTTCTGTCAATCATTAAATTCTGTCTCCGTGGATTTTCCATAAACACAGAATCAAGGAATATATATATGGGCTTTCGTGTCTGGCTTCGTTTAGCATAATGTTGTTTTTAAGGTTCACTGTAGTAGCATGTATCAGTGTCCTTTTTTATGGTGGAACTATACAGTGCATGGTAAGGATATGCTATACCACATTTTGTTTTTTCATCAGGACATTTGGGTTGTTTCCAAATTTTGGCTATTATGAAGAATGCTGCTTTGAACAGCCATGCATGAGATTTTTAGTATCCAGCATATGTCTTAAAAAACCTTATAATTCAATCATTAAAAAAAATTTAAAAATGGAAAAAGGGATTTGAACAGACATTACTCCAAAAGACAGCTGGTAAGCACACGATAAACTGTGCATCATTATTCATTACAGAAATGCAAACTACAAACTCAACAAGATACCTCTTCACATGTACAAGGATGGTTAAAATTTTTAAAAAAAGGTGAAGAATAACAAATGTTAGAAAGAATGTGGTGAAAATGGAACTCTCATATAGATTTTTTTTTTTTTGAGACATGGTCTCACTATGTAGTTCAGGCTGGCCTTGAACTCACTATGTAGCCCAGCCAGCCTCAAACTTGTGGCAATCCTCCTGCCTCAGCCTCCCAAGTGCTGGTGTGGACCACCATGCCTAGCTATCATATATATATATACTGTTGAGAATGTGAAATGGTATAATCACTTTGGAAAACAGTCTGGCAGCTCCTTACATGATTAAGCAGAATTACTGTATGATCTAGCAATTTAATTCTTAAGTATATACCCAAGAAAACTGAAAATATATATTCAGAAAGGGAAAAAAAAAGCCTCATGCATGAACAGTACGTTTTAAAAGAATGAATATTTCCTGGCATGTAAACTACACCCCACTTTTTGAAAAGATGAACGGCTCTCCTTAGAAAACTGATTTCCTCATTTCTGTTTAAGGTCACCTCCTGAGCCGTGAAAGCATACAAATAACGGCAATGGTATCTGACACGTAGAAGCCCACAATAAAATTTTTCTAACAAAATTATTTGCAGATACCAGCTGACAGTCCACACGTATTTATTCTTGTTTTGAAACAATAAAGATCCAAAAGTTTCTCTGAATTTGTTTTATCTCAGTCGTTAATAAAATTGGTGTTTTTCTTAAGTATCATGTCAAAACAAAAGTCTTCATTTTAGAAATTTCAGTAACATTGTCACCTCTCTAGAAACAAGTATTGATCTTCCAATGATATTTAACATGGTACTCTTCAAGTGGTATATTTTATTTCTTTATTTATGTATTTAATTAAGATAGGGTCTTATTAGTTTGCCCAGGCTGGCTTTGAACTCGATCCCCCTGACTCAGCCTCCCAAGTGGCTTGAATTACAGGCATGTGCCACCACACTCAGCTCTGTACTATAAACTTTAATTACTGCTCACAGGCCAATAGAAGGGGGGGCAAGCCAAGTTTCTCAACATTGGTATTATGATATAGTATGTGCAAACAGGTACTTTAAACCATGAAACAAATACACTTTCTTTCCCCTGGAATATAGAGTTATACAGCAGCAAAAGTTTGAGAGAAAAATTTTGAGGTGCTAAAAAGAAAATATACCTTTTATATTTATCTGCTGAAACACTGGCTTATATATGTGGTTTTCAGTATCAGAAGGCTGTAAACTTTGTAACAGTGTTATAATCCACATTAGAAGTTTTGCAAGGATTTGGAACAGAATGAAGTATTTATTCTGATGTCACTAGGCTGAAATATACATAGTTGCATAAAAGTTAATGAAGTCTGATGCTCTTAAAAATGCTAAGTGTAAAAATGCATAACCATCACGGTATGCCATGATTAAGCTACTTTCTAAGAAAAAAAAAATCGGAGTATTTCCCTTTCAAATGCTCCCTACTTGTCTAAAGTAGCAGTCAGACAATGTCTCTCTTTCTTTTCCCACTTTCTCCCACCTTCAAATACACGATCTTCTTTCATATTAAAAAAAAAAAATCAACAAATTACAATAGGGCACCATGGTTTCCACTGCTTAAATCCAATGAACTTTGAATACAAATGGTTTATACTGTATCAGGGCAGCAAAGATGATCTTATCCAGTTTAGTTTTTTGTTTTGTTTTTTGGCATTTCTGGAGACTGAACCCAGTGCCTCACACAGACTAAGCAAAGACTCTACCACTGAGCTACATTCCCAGTCCTCTTTATTTTGAGAGAATGTCTTGCTAAGTTACTCAGGCTGGTCTCGAACTTGTGACCCTCCTGCCTCAGCTTCTGGAGTAGCTGAGATCACAGGTATGTGCCACTGTGCCAGTTTCAGTATTACTGTACTTCTGTAGTAATGAATATAAAATTCAACCACTGCTGCAGTAACCTTAGAAGACAGCAAGCCTAAGAGATGAAAACATTTACATATTTTAATTAAATTACACTGTTACTTTATAAAAAAAGTGAAGTTCGACATTTGTCTTAAAAATACAGCACTAAACAGTTTCAAATACAGTAACCTGGCTGATAGTTGTATTTAAAATGTATGCAGAACCTCAGACTAACACATCAAACAGACCTTTTGAATGACATATATTCAAATGTTATAATTTAAATTGAAAAACAAAAAAAAACTTGCTAAAATAAGAAATGGGAAAAATAAAAATTGATTCCTAGACAAAATGATACTACCTCATACTGGAGTGGGAACTATAGGCTGGAACAGATACTCTCCATGTGAAACACGTACTAGAATCCAAAAAAAGAATTGTAGCACATACACTTTTTAAAAAATACCTAAGCTTCAAAAAACGACTACATCAGTTTAGTTTTGTTGTAGCACATCTTTGCCAAATAATTCTCTTTTCATTCCAGAAAATACAAGAAGCTGTTTGCAGGAGGACATGCAAACGTGTTCTCTAAGGCCATGAACTGGTGTGCGGAGTTGCACTGTTTCATTCAAGCAAAGGCTCTTCTGAGGTGAGGGTCTGCAAAGGAAGCTGACCATCTTTCATTCTCAGGCCCGTGCACTCGTTAGGGCCTCTATCGCTCTGAAAGCCAAAAGGCAGGGTGCTCACTTTGAGCACTAGTAAAATGGGTTCTATTTACGTTTTCTTTTTTTCCTTCTTTCTACCTTTCTTTTTTTCTGATGCTGGGGATTAAAACCTCTGGCCTTGTGCATGCGAGGCAAGCACTCTACCACTGAGTTATAGTCCCAAGCCTTTATTTACATTTTTAAAAATTTAACACATGTTCAGTTTTTTTGGCAGATTCTTTTTGTACGTTACAAAACAAAAGAGCAAAAGCTTAGAATAAGAGAAGAACCCTTTTTTCTCAGAAAGGTCAAGCAGATACTTCTCGACATCACATCCTTTACACAATGGCATACTGTTCATATAAAAGGTCTCTTATCCTATAAAAATCTTGACAAAGACAGCCTTCTAATCCAATGCGTCCAGTTTCCGTCTAGAAACCAAGATGAAGAAAAAGAGTTGTTCAGTACATTTGCTATTCATTAATATGCAGGCGTAACAAGCAAAATAGATTACAATTAGTGGCAAATAGAATGCTCTGATTTATAGAATATAAATACAATATTCAAGCAGCAAATTTTACATAGACACATGAATATCAGAAGATTCAAGTCATAAAATTTACCATACTATATATCATTTGAGAGTCACTTATAATGCCTCAGGAGCATCATTATAAATTACTTTTCTTCAGTTTTGTGAAATTACTAATCAAGAAAGAATTCAAATTGATAAAACATGAGACGCATGTGTTAATTTATTAAGCCCTTATTAAAATCGAACTTACTCTACGAACTGCTACTTGATTGTTACAAACAAGTACACCTCCTACAAATTCAGCTTGAATCCCCTCCCGTAAAAGAACTTGCTTGAAGTCTGATAGTCTTGGTTCATTCATAAAAACTGACTGATGGCCAGGAACCTTGGATAAAGTCAAAGAGGAAAAAATAACTTCAAATAAAACACCATACACAAAGTTGTACTGAACAAAGTGAAGCACTGAATGATTGCTGAGATACTTTTGTTACTCCCTGAAGTCCTTTGACAGATTATTTTGAGAGTATAAATCATGTTCCAAGTTTGTTATTCTGGATTTTACCTCGTTACTTAACATTACAAAGCCCTTCACACTCTTCTGATGTTTCACAATTTTATTAGTCATGCCTCCCGATAAAAGAGACATGTGATAATATGCTCTTCACTCACCCACTTGCCGGAGAGGGTCAACTAGAGTGCCAAAAGTAGAACTGAACCAAAAACTCATTTTCCAAATCCCAGCCCTTTGCTTAGTTCGGAGGATAATTCTTCCCTAATCTCATTTCCACTTGCCCTCCTCCCCCAGAGTGGATGCAATGGGTGGCGTGGGTTAGAATCAGAAAGGCAAGTGGCCCTCGCCTAATGCTGCAACTCTGAAACTGCTCTGAAGAGTGCTAGCTTCAGCACAGAGAGAAAAGAAGATTCTCTCTAATTCCTCCTGCCGACTTCAAGAGTAGTACTAGAAGGGAATCCAATGAGAGCCTCAGCCTCACAGTGCGCTAGACTACACTTAATAAGCATGTAGGGCTCTTACAGTTCTAATACTGCTCTAAGTTTCATTACCTGCAATCTTTGCTAATTAAATAGTTCCCTCTTGAGAAAATGTAAATAAATACCAGGCTAGAATTATGGCTGTACTTGATCAAAGATTCTAACCATATCAAATCCAAAAGTGATTTAAACTTAACTGACAACATATAAAATGGAATGAGAGAGTCTGATATTCTTAGAAAAGTATAAATCTGATTGGAAGCAGGCAGGCGGTCCTCGCAATCAAACTTAATACTTAAAAATCCATGCTGAAAAACCAAACGATGAAACCATGAAACCATTCTACACCTTCAAAGATTTGCTAAAGGTTTCCTTTAAATTGTTATTCTCTAGCCATAGAGATTGGCTACAGAAATAGAAACACGCCTTGAGCAATCTTTTTCTTTGAGAGGGCAGTGCTGACACAGGGTCCCCTCTGTGGTCCAGGCTGCCTTGAACTAGATGTGGCCTCAAGCTCATGATCCTCCTGCCTCAGCCTCCCAAGTGCTGGGACTAACAGGCATGGGCACCATGTCCCGCTTGAGTAATCTTTTTTAAGAACTCCAAAATCAGCCTACATAAAGCACATTTTAAATGGTTACAAACATAAAAAGCAAACTAGAAGGAAGACAAATTAAGGAAGATTGAAAAGGCCCAGGACAGGCTTTCTCACCTCATGAGGTGGCAAGGGCTCCAAGGTCGGAATGATCTCACTTTCTTCACCTGTTTCTTTCTCATCATCTCCGAACAGACTTTTCATGGCCTTCTGTTGGGCTATGACACTAGAATCTGAAGGAGCGTCCACTTGCATTTCTGAGTCTTCTCCATCATCCTTGAGCTCCCCTTCTTCTAAAATAACTCCCGTGTCCACTTTGGAAACTCTCATGTCCAAGACACCATCTATCCACGCTAATTCAGCATCTTTTGCCTTACAAAACTGAAGGGAGCTGACAAGCGAATCTTTTAATCTCACCTGGACATGCAAAAGGGAGAAAGAGAAATAAAATCCATAGAGTATAAATTAACGAATTATATATAACCCCTCATGATCATTTTCTAACTCTAGTAATATGACTAAAATCTGAAAATCTTTCACTCCTCTGATCCTCATCAGGGCCTGTAAGATCATCAGGGTCTTTGTCCACCGTCTAAAGCAGAGGCTCTCAACTTTGGCTGCACACAGGCCGAACCACAGGGCATTCATTCCCACTACTAACGCCAGGGTGTCACCTCCAGTGTTTGCAATTCTACAGTGAGATAAGAGGACAGCACCCAGATGACGCTCACATGCAGCCAGGCCGGGCTGCGACCGTTGGCTACTCCCGAGTACCAGAGCTTGTGCTGCCCCAAGCATCCCCTGCCATTTCACCTCTGTGTCTGGGGATGCTGCCTCTTCTTGCTATACCTAGAATAAATTCTCTGCCTGGTAAGTTCTAACCTATTTCCTCCATATAAGACGTCGCTCCTACCTTAAGCTGTCACTATCTCCCACAACCAGGTAAGAGTTCATTTCTCCTCTACTAGTTCTGTTTTCTGTACCTATCTCCATTTGTTCCGAGTGGGAAGAGAACCTTGACATCTGTGAATTTCTTTTTTAAACTCTGAATTCTTGAACACTCATCATTCTCTTCACCGCTGTACTTCTACAAATATTGTTTCCTCTGCCTGGAACATTCTTTGCCCCACTTTCCTACTCTAGCTGTCTTCACAATTCATCTAACATCTGTCAGCATTCAGTGTAGTTATTGCTTCTTCCAGGAAACCTTTTCTAAACCTCCAAATTTGGGTCACGGTTCTGTCTTTCTGCTCTCACGGCATCCTACACTCAGAGGTATGACCAGGAGCAGCTGGGTATGGTGCTGCACACCTGTAATCCCAGCACTCGGGATTGACATTATCATGAGCAGGAGGAAAATGCTCTTTGCTTATTATAAACCCCACGGACTCCCAGATCTGCCAGGGCAGGGAACTGTGTCCATCCTACCTGACATTTCGAATGTTTCCCGATCTGCAATACAAAGTGCTTGTTTCTCTATGGCTTATGTGGCAGCTTACTTGCCTGATAGATGTGTGTTTCGCTGGTGGCATCAACCGTTTCATGCAGCTTTGGCATGTACACTTTAATGTCTTTCCCGCCAAACGCACGGCAGCACTCTGCCAGATCCTGACTGGCCTCAGGCGGGCCGTGTACAATTATCAGCTGGCGCGGTTTCATCTGATTAATGATTTTTTTAATGGAGTCTCCGTCAGAGCGCCCTTCGTAGTCTATGTAAGTAACCCTTGCTCTGCAATCAGACGTGATATGGAAGCTTACTTTTTTGACAGGTTAATTCCAAACTAAGAGTTTTAAAAGCAGGCTTTTATCATCGGGAAAGAAAGACACACAATATCAAATGAAGAGTCCAGAAAATTGCATTACATGGCCAACATGAACTATTTACATCTTAGTTACACTTGAAAATATATGAAATATATCACTGGACAAATAA
The DNA here is from genome assembly GCA_004026905.1 of Hystrix cristata. NCBI lineage: Eukaryota > Metazoa > Chordata > Mammalia > Rodentia > Hystricidae > Hystrix > Hystrix cristata. The sequence goes on along the minus strand of PVJO010002113.1, from coordinate 124,480 downwards.
ACCAATTTGCTCCCTGATGACTCAAAACAATTCCAAAACTATACTAAGTAGAAAGGAAAAAAAAAAAGGTAGTTATTAAGAAGTTATTAATGAATGTGACCAATGTATGTAGAATGTACCAATACATGCTCTTGGTTTAAAATAAAAAAAATAAAAAAAGAGAAGTTATTAAGATACTAAATCTTCAATTAAATTTTTTATACATTAGACATTAGAGATGTTTAAATCAAGGAGCACACGTTATGAAACAAGCAGTTATTCAGAGAATATTAAACCTGTAAGCTGCATTATTCTCTTTACCTGCTACAAGACTTACTGAAAAGGCCAGGAAAACTTAATGTCCAACTCCCTGCCTCTCCCACTACTACCGCCATTATGTGGACATTCAAATACCATTAACGAAGAGAAAAACACCACCATACTTCACATGTCTTTTCATGGGAAAAGAAATTAATGTTAAAAGCATAAACTTACCAGAGGATATTGAAAAATTTCACTTTGAAATAATGTAAAATTTTATCTTATAATCTACTTTCCATATGCAACAAAAGCAAAAACACTTACTTTATTTCAATAGATTCTGTTGTAGAAATACACTTAGTTGGAACATCAGATAAATCCTGATCCATGGGCTCATCTCCATTTGTCAAACCAGATTCTAATTTGCTTTTTTCTTCTTCAGTAGCCTGAAGTTCTGGCACTAAGAAATCCTCTGGTCTAAATAATAAGTCTCTAATTAGAAGTAGTAAGAAGCAAGCTAATATTACATAAAATGTGTAACTAAGAGTGGTATAAATTTCTAGACTCCTCACAAATTCCCAGACTGAACTATACATTTGATCCCAAGCCAATACAATTTCATAATATCAATTATCAGATGACTGTATATATTATGTTTTTCATGCCCACTGAAGAGTATTCGTTAAGCATACTGTGTAGACTAGTGAAAGGCCTCCAGTGAAAGCTTGCTAAAAGGTCATTAGACGATCTCAGTGGCTCTAACGAGTACTGTTGCAATCTGGCATTACATTCTTTTCAAATAATTATTTTTTGTCAATTTCTATGGTTTCCTTTGCCAAATCCTACTAACTATAACTCTCAGAACTCCTCAGTCCTTTAGACCTGTTATTTCCTTTTCGCCCAAAGAAAGCAGATAATTCTCCATTTGTACGTTTTTGAGAAGACAGATACAAAATTCTTAGCTCCCTCATAAGCCTTCATCTTTATTTCAGTATACTACTAACACATCTGTCTTCTCATTTTTACTTTCAGTATCAGAGTTCTAATTAAAAGTAAAATAAAAACTTGTTTTTAACAATCTCTCTCTAACCTCCCGTAATTGTCCACACCTCAATCCCAAATCCACTCTACTCCTCTCTGAGAATCCAGGTCTCTATTCTCCATACCCATGTTGCTACAGCAGATTTTTACCCTGGGCAGTCCAATTTCTCCAATGGTAGTTTACATAATAACAATAGCAGTAGCAACCACTTAAGGGCCATTTACTGTAAGTCAGGTTCTACGCTAAGTCCCTTAAGAACACAACCTTGATGGCTGAGGATGTAGCTGCTAGCCTAGCACCTGCCTAGCACGTACAAGGTCCTGCCAAGCATGTACAAGGTCCTGGGTTTGAAACCTACTACCAACCCCAAAAAAAGAAAACCTTCAATTAATTCTTATCCTCATTTTCAGACAAAGAAATTAAAGTTAAAGAGCACTGTCTGTATGGTCAAGTGAAACTGCAAGCAAACTTATCAGTGGCAAGTCATTTTCTTTTCTATTTTGTTTCCAAGGGCCAAGGAGACAAGCAGATTTTCCTCATGAAACCAAGAATGACCCAAGTACACTACATGCTGAAGAGAGCATTATGGAAGTACAAAGAGAGCATTATGTTTCTCATTATGGAAATAAAGAGAAACAAAGCCAAGCACTAGTGTTAAGTTGTTATGTTTTCTTTCGATTGTTTTAGAGAGCCAAATAGACAATGGGATTTTCCTAATTAAACCCAGAAATGACCTAAGTCCACTTACGTGCTCAAACAGCATTATGGAAGTACAAAGAAAAGAAATATAGAGAAACAAAGCCAAGGACAGAGGCATGTGTGTGTAATCTCAGCTATCTGAAAGGCTGAGGCAGGAGAATCACTTGAGTCTGGGAGTTCCACAGAAGCCTGGGCAACACAACAAGATCGCATCTCAAAACAAACCACGAAAACAACAAAGACATAAAGAAATATAGATAAAACAATAGAAAAGAAGAAACCAGATCATGAGAGATATCATGTATAATGCTGAGGCATCTGACATTTACCAGGAAAGCAATGAGGACTCTGAATGATTTTTATAAAAGTTAGTAGTGTTTTCAAATATGCAATTCAGCAGGTGTGATTTCAGCTGTTTTCCTGATAATGGGCATAGATTTTATAGATTTTCTATGTTTCTACTCATACTATCTCATATTCTTATTATTAACTAAATTGTGCACAATGTTTGGATCATAACCCATTTCCTAGACTAAATACAATCACCACCAAAATTTCACTTTATCCTATGCCTTTCGCCAACACATGTCTCTTACCTCTCTTCTTACGTGGGGAAAAGAAAGTCTTGCTCATCTTTTTAAACCATTCATACAACTAAGTAATAAAACTGCCAATTTTCCCTTAATATTAATTTTCTAGGTGTTCTTCAACATTTCTATTTTTGTTTCAAACTACAAGTCTTCTGTATCTTTCAAACCAACATATTCAGAAACTAACAAAGTACATGCTGATCAGAAAGACCAAATTCACTGAGCTGAAATAACACATCGTATACCTCCAATCTGTAAGAAAGAAAAGTCTGTTGTGCTCACATACTTGATAATCTCTCCATACTCATCCCACTTAATTCTTTCTTCTGGGGCAGGAAACATAGGATAAGACTTTTTTGCCTGTTTGAAGAAACTTCCTTTACGACTACCTTCACCTTTCATCATCAGGTCGTGCTTTGTCTTATGAGCTGATGGCTGGTCAATATCTTCCTCAACATCACTCTCATCACTGGAATCTATATCTGCCCTGGGAGGATTATGGAATAAATCCAGGTTATAAAGTCCCAAAGTGATTTTCAATTAACATTTATAAAATTATTACTGAATTATTATTCAACATTGCTAACTGAATTCAGTGTTACTAACTGAATATTAATTCAACTGATAACAATACTCAATATTAGATCAATATTTTATAAAACACAGGATTAACTACCAACGGATAAGTACAGACTAATATCAGTACTGGAAGGAATTGGGAGTTTAGCCATCTGAAAGATGTAACAAAAGTAATGAAGCCCTGAGAAAATTTAAATATTTCAACTGAACATTTAAGCCTTAGAAATCTGTTCTTTTGAGCCAAGCATGTGCCAACACTCTGGAAGGCTAAGGTAGGAGGATCGTAAGTTTGAGCCCACCCTGGGCAAATTATTGATTAGCAAGATGTTGTCTCAAAACATTTTTACAAAGGGCTAGGGATGGAGCTCAGTGTGAAGATCCTGGGTCTCTGGGTTCAATCCCCAGCACTGCCAAAAAAAAAGTTCATTTCAAATTACATACATAAACTCATAATCTGTAACTCACTCTTTTGACTGCTCAAGTTTCTTTGCAGCTTCTTTCTTTAGTTTCTCTTTTTCCAAGTATTCCTCAAGTTCCTTCCCTTCAAGCTTCACACGTTTCCTCAACTAAAGAAAAATAGCAGACAAAAGAAAATGTCAGCGTTAGGGGGTTAAGGCAGTGATATATCACATAATTGATTCAACATCTTTAAATTTCCTTCTAAAATTAATCAAGTTTCTACTACATGCAATTATAGATCCTACTTAGAGCAGAACTAAAACTGAGCCGTCACATGTCTACAGTAGGTTTAAACAATATTGGTTATAGGTACCAGCCAATTAGAAGAAAATACAGACAAGTATTTCACAAGTATTTTTATAATGTGGATTAGATGAGGTCACATAAAACCCACATTACATAAAACTCAAAAACCTTAAAACCATAAAGGAAAAGATGAATAAACATGGCAACATTAAAAAATAAATTAAATATCTAACATTTAAAATCTCATAAAATTAAGAAAAACAAAAAATGACACATCAAAAAAGATAAAATATATAAAGAATTTACAAAATAAGAAAGATGGACTACATATTACCATATTTCCACAAAAATAATTATATTTTCCAAAGGAAAACAAAGAGTAGTAAGTATGGTATTATTTTACATTTTTCCACAACTCTATGTCTGGCTCAGTAGAAGAGAGCTGGATTCTGCATGTATTCTGCTTCTGCACACAATCTCTTATGACACGTTGTTCTGGTTAAAGTCTATGAAGAAAATGCAGCTAGATATGTTACTTAAAGAGGAAGTTACTTTTTCACAGATTATTTCTCCTTTGATACACTGAAACTCAAAAAGCAGTAATTTCTGTGTACCTGCACATGCAGTAGTAGGGATTGAACCCAAGGCCTTCCCAGTAAACTAAGTCCCCAACTCCTTTTTTATTTTGAGACAAGTTTTCAGTAAATTGGTAAGCTGTATGGGGTAGGTCTGAAGTTCTCAAGAGTGCTGGGATTGGGGTTGGGGATTTAGCTCAGTGGTTAGAGCGCTTGCCTTACAAGCACAAGACCCCGAGTTCGATCCCCAGCCAAAAAAAAAAAAAAAAAAAAAAGAGTGCTGGGGTTACAGGCTTGTGACACCATGCCCAGCTAAAAAGTAACAACTTCAATCTCATCAGAAATCTTTTTAGTTGTCCATGGAACAGTTCCAAAATTTCCAAAACTCCTCAAATCTCCACAATTTTTAATTTTCACCTGCAGGCTAGAATTTTATCAGATTTAAGCAACAAATGCTATCGCTTTCCTTGCAGTAACAGATTCAATTTATTAATTTTAAAGAAAATATCAAACACCCATAAGTGAATAATCATATTGTTTCAAGGAAAAATAGTGTTTCAAAAACAAAGCAGTGGCTGGGGATTTAGCTCAGTGGTTAAAGTGCTTGCCTACCCAAGCACAAGGCCCCGAGTTCGATCCCTGGCACCAAAAACCCCCCCCCGAAAACCCCAAAGCAGCTAGTTTAAAGTCACAATTCAATCACACAAGTCTTTTTACTGGAGAAAACCATGGTACTTTAGCATGCAACACAAATGCTTTATGTATATTTCCCATCTTATCACTCAAATTATTTTTAAAATTACCAAAAAGATGGAGTAACAGTAATGACTTTTACTACTTTGTCTAGGATATTCTTAAACTAACCTGGCATTTTTTTAAACTATTAGTGTATGGGAGTAAAAATGCAGTGATTTCTAGTACAGCGTGGTACCACTGTCTTGATTTATGTAAGATACCAGCACTTCTTAAACCACTAATTTTACTCATCGGCATAAATATAGCACAGTGAACAGGCAAGTGATATCTTAATATTATGAAAAAGAATTTTGGTCACATGAGCTCCCTGACAAAGTCCTCCTTGAGGTCCACTGGATTAAACCACCAGAGTACACATACACAATGTACTAAGTGACTAAAAAGAATTCATTCGTTTATTCAGAAACATTTGTCCATAATACACCAAGTACTATGTAAGAAAGATCTTTATATACACTCACTATTCAAGAAAGACTCAAGTGAAAAGAACAAGCTTCAGAATATGCGGACAATTTAGCTTTTACAAAAAATAACAGATATCTGTATATCAAAGGGGGAAAAAAAAACAACACATATGCCTCAAAAAAGTCCACAGTAATGACAACTTAATCCAACATGTAATGCTGGATATGAACACAGAGGAAAAAGGAAAGGATAATTAGAAAGGATAAAGTAGAGTGGGGTCAGTGAATGAATTGACAGTATACTATCAATGTTTATCTCCTAGTTTCAAAGTATGTAATATGCTTAGGCAGGAGACTACTGCTGCTGATGGATTGGGTATAGATATTGAGAGAGAAGTAAAGAGTTAAAAAAGAAGTTGTAAAGGCTGGGAGTGTAACTCAGTGGAACAGTGCTTACCCAGCATGTGTGAAACCCTGGATCCAATCCCCAGTACCACCACCAGCAAAAAAAAAAAAAGTTGGAAGAATCTGTGAGTTAGTAATCTGTGCAGGATGGACGGTGATTACTGTCGGAGGGGACAGAGAAGGCCAGAAAGAGGGTATGAGAGGAGCTGGTAATATCCTATTTCTTGACCTGGATGCATGCTAGACAGGTGTGTTGACTACGTGCAAATTCATCATATACTACACTTATGGTATGTGCTTTTCAATAGATATTTTACTGGAGTGAACAATATTAATTTTCTAGATTTTGGCTTGAGTAAGTAGGTGGAAAGGGCTGCTATTCTCATAAGAAAGACTGAGACAAAAAGCAGGTTGGGAGGGGAGAGGTTTGAGCAAAAATTGTTTGGGATGTGATCAAGTAAAGGGAAAAAGACAACAGATGATGGGGAAGGGGGGGATAAATGCAGTGACATATCTCTAAAAAGGTGAGCAGGGAAAAAACCCTAAGCACTAAGAACACACTGTAAAAAATAAAAATCTGACATTTCATGTTTCAGTTGCTTCTGATATACTTCTGTATATATCATTTTCCATTTCTCCAAACTTTTAATATCTTTTATTAATTCCTCAAAGGGCATATCAGCCTTAATTGAATTTCTAGCAATTAAAATTTCAAATTCAGTATTTCTATCTCAAGGAACTGTTTGAAGTACTTCTGAGTTCTTTTAATTTGGTATTTCTAAGCTATTAAGTAACCCAAGACAGTATTTTATTCTAATGTGCTTGCTCTGAATCCTTGCTCAACAATTCTGTATTTATAGTGAATATGTATCAGATTTTATTTACTAATACCATTTTTTTTTGTACTGAGGATTTAACCCAGGGCCTCTGACATGATACTAAATCACTCTGCTGCTAATCTATATCCCCAGCCCTTTTTATTTTTTCTAATTTTAGTATATGTACTGCTGAAGTGAGCACAATTTTTTGAGACAGGGTCTCGGTAAATTGCTAAGGTGCCTAGCCTGGCCTCTAACTTGTAATCCTCCTGCTCCAACCTCCTGAGTGCTAGGATGACAGGTGTATGTTACCACACCCAACCCATGTGCTTTTCTTAACCAGAGTTATGTAAAACAAAGACACCACTTAGCTTTTAACAAACTAAACAGTTCTTTAAATGGTTGTTGTGAAAACAAAATTAAAAGCAGTCATCTAAAACAGTGTCCAGGCCAGGTGTGGTGGCACACGCCTGTAATCCTAGCACTCGGGAGGCCGAGGCAGAAGGAGCACCATGAGTTCAAGGCCAGCTTGAACTACACAGTGAGACCCTGCCTCAAAAAACCAAAAAATAAAATAAAATACTGTACAAACTTGAGAATTATTAACCATTCCATCTTGTATCAACTGCTATGAATTTTAGAGTCAATAATACCAATTCTGGAAAATTGGTAGATATGATAGGTTGCTTATTAATACCATCTTTTGGAATCTTGGTCATTTGCTAATTGTCTTGCTCTCATCAAGGAGATAACGGAGGAGACGAGAATGCTCAAACAGTTCAGTCTATTTAGTAATGGTAACCTAAAGGAATCCCTGTCTGACTCCTTCTACTTAATCTGTTAAATTTGTGACAAGATCACTTGTTATGGACAAGGCTGAGAGTGAGGTACAGGATGTTTGAATAAGAAGACATAAAGCTGCATTTTTGGAGAATGAGAAATCCCATAAATGTCCACTGTTAGCATCAGGTGCCCTTTTGAAATGGGAGGTCTTGGAAGTCAAGGGGAACCTACCACAGGGTTGGGTTTAACTCCAGTGACATAAAGCTGCCTGAGTACTGGCACAGAGAGAGTATAAGCAAATGGTTTAACTAGGGTCAAGGCTTGGCCAGGTGAGTAAAATAAACAGAAGGGTAAGAGAGTTAAAGATGTTTACAAAACAATTAATCAAGAACTAATGATAAACCACACAGATGATGAGTAAAGGTAAGGTTCATGCACTGCAAGTCCCAATGGGACTGAAGCACTGTTGGCCTCGCAGGAACAGAGAAAGTCAGCTGCAAGACCACAGTTGGAGTCTTGAAGTGAAGCTCTGGATGGAGACAGCGTGACAGTGGGAATGAATGACTGAGGCAGAGAGAAAGAAAAGAGCATTAGGAAATAAGGTGTCAAGGAACTGAGAGGAGCACGGAATTGGACAGAGCACACATACGTGTGCTAAAATCTGCAAGAAAGGAGTCTTGAGTACGAGTGGACAGGAAGTTGTGAACTAGGGACTAAAGTCACTGACAAATGACAGACAGTGACCAAGAAGATAGTAAATGCCAGAAACAATGAGCATATCATCAGATTTGATGGCATGAACTGCAAAGGGAAGAAAAATGGCTTGAAAGTTGCAGTACAGAATAAGGACAGACACCAACCCCGCCCAAAGGAGAAGCATGAAAAAAAAAAAAACACAGAGGTCTAATTGAGAGGGCAAAGAAACACGATTAGGGAGCAGCCAGATTTCAATTAAGGGAAAGGCAGAGAAGGAACTTTTCAGAGACTGAGAACACAGTGTACATGTATGTATTCCTTCTGAGTATGGTTCTATAGAGCATAGTGAAAGAGTTCAGAAATAAGAATCTTCAGTTGAAATAGTTTGAAGTTTTTCCTTTAAATACCCTCTACTGTTATTCTAAAACATAATGAGGCAACTTTAAATGTTATTTTTGGACATCAATTTTTAAATAATGTGCCGCAAAAACAGTTCTAGGATAAAGTCTGCATACAAGTGCTTACCTCAATTTCTGTAACTTTTTCAGATGGATTATCAATTAGGAAACGTGCTAACGTCCCAGGAGTAGTTCTGTAAGTTAGAATGATCGAGTTTTTAGGGTCCTGACACCACTGAATAAAGAGATCTCGTGAAAATCCACATTCCAGGTCAGGCTGGCTGGCAAGGACAACTTTGGGGCTGGGTACTCGAGCCAAGTCAGAAAGACCATGGCATAAAGAAAGATGGCGAAACTGAAATGGGTTATTCCTTTTGTCTTCAAAACATCGCATCAATTTATCACTCATCCATTCTACCTAAAATAGGGGAAAAGATGACAGCGATTAGAAAGTACTACAACTTCAATGTATTCTACAACCATCAAGGAATTCGAATTCTATCTTAAGTCTTTTTTTTCCCACTATTTGCTGAAATGTGTACTCTTCTGACAAGCAGAGATTTTCTGATTCTCTTTCCCATTACATCAGCCCACTCCAGCTCTCATCCTACAAATCCAATTTTCTAGTAATTCAATTATAAGTCACCTTAAATCTTTTTGAGAAAGCAGCGTGTATGTTCTAAATAAATACCTCACCCTAGAGGTTGTTATTTCAAGACAAAGAGTTTATACAAAAGAAAGAATAATGAAGTCTAACATTTATATCCTCTCAGGTAGGGTCTACTTTTGTCCTCATTTTATAGACTGGGATACCATGAGTTAGAAGAGATGCAACTTGCTCAATCTGCAAAATGGAGACAAAAATAGAAACTAACTCACAGAGTATATATAGATTAAATAATTATGGAAAGCACAGGGCAGTAAGTCGCTAAAGCTAGCTACCATCATCAACCTCTTCAGAAAAATAATATCAGAAAGGCAATTAAGATACTAATTTTATAAGACCAATCACTGGCAAACTTCGTTATTACAGAAGATGACATGAAAACAAACCTGGGACTTAGAGAACTCCACCACATTATAACTGACGTTATTTAGGAGTGCCAATGAGTAAACACCCAATCCTGCATCTTTAGTTCTCCAAATCTGATCAAGAAGCTGAGCAAGTTCCAAAACTCTGCCTGCAGTATCCACTGCTATCAATACATTTCCATCACCTCGAAGTGTTTCCAGGACATTTGCTAGAAAACAAGCATGTAAAATTCCTATAGAACAAAACAATATTGTGCTACAAAATTAAAGATGCTGTCTTCCTGCTTTTACAAATAAAGACTATAACTTATAAGTAATCACTAGGCCTGGTACAAAATGAAAAATTTTGTTTACGTCACCATGACTTCTTCTAATTTTCTTAAGTATATCTTCATTAGAGGCTAAAATTAAGGCCATTAAATCTCAACCTTTTTTATTTAAATATAAGTCAGTAGTTTTCAACTCTTACACAGCAAATATATATAGAAAATAGTATTTCAGCCAGATGTAGTGGTGCATGCCCTTAATCCCAGTGCTTGAGAGGCTGAGGCGAGACGATCTTTGTGAGTTTGAGGCCAGCCTGGGCTATATAGTAAGTTCAAGGCCAGCCTGAATTACATAGTGAGACCCTGTTTCAAACAACAAACAAGGAGGCTGGGGATTTAACTCAGTGGTAGAGCACTTGCCTTACAAGTGCAAGGCCAAGTTCTATCCCCAGTACCCAAAAAAAAAAAAAAAAAAAAACCAAACAAAAATAAAATAAAGTATCACTGAGAAAACTGACTAGGCCCAATGCAATCAGCATGGGGGCTTCCAAGTCACCCTAGATTCACCTGTCCACCCCAGTGAAGTTTGTTGTGATTAATCCCAAAATTTATATATACATACAAACACAAATATATATATTATATACACACACATATATACAGAATACATATTTTCTATGTATGCCCACAGAATAAAATATAGATCACATTTTCTTCCAACAAAAGCATTTTCATAGATTTCTTTGCATTTCATGAAAGACTACTTGTAAATAACTGGTAAAAAGCAAACTAGCAGAAACAAACAAAAAACCATGAACTGAAGAACTTCTCAAAGTTAGTGATTAGCCATACAACATAAAAGTTATACTTTTAAGTAGATAGACTAAGAAAGTGGTTGCTAACATGTTTAAAAGTGCAATCTAATTTTCCCTACTAAAATCCCATACAGCTTATAAAAAAGAACATAAAGTGGAGCAGCTCAAGTCAAAACAGAAATTAGCAACAACAGTTTAGAGACATCTTTTTAAAACTAAGATGACTACAGTGTAAAACACTCAACACCAAAACCAGCAGACACTTTGTCTTTGTATCCTCATTTCTCTGTTTTTTCAATGTTTTTCTAAATGATATGCATGAAGTCTTAATATACAGACAAACCAGCGAGTGCCTGGGAGAGCTAGCTATGTGCTGAATGGCAGGGAGAAGCCAATCTTTACATCTTCTTATTTAAAATACCAATATGGTCACATATTTCTTCAAAAGTACTGGAGTTAGCTAACCTCATATGATCAAGTTCAACAAAATAAAAAGAATTTCATGCTACCATGCACTTCCATAGCTCTTTAAAGAGGACACGAGATAATACATACTCAGAAGTTGTTCATCTCTCTGTTTTCTTCTAGGCTGCACATATGTGGCATTAAATGAATCTGTGATGAGTAGAGAGGGTCTACTTAGCATTTCCAGGGAACATCCATTCAGGTGGCTATTAAAGTTTAAGAAGAATATTTTATATTACTTCAAAAATACAGTAATAGTTACTCTTAATTAAAAACTAAGCAACTGCTTTTATAAGGCCTTTTTCCCTGCTAAGTATAAAAGTATATATACACCCATTGATTCAAAAGAAGTCAGGTAAATTAAAAAAAGATAGGTAGAAAGAGGCAAATAAAAACCTTCCAGAAGACCACCACACTCCAAGATAACTGATACATTTTGAGTATACCCTTCAAAGCATAAGTTTTGGCCAGGTGTGGTGGTGCACATCTGTAATCCCACCACTCAGAAAGCTGAGGCAGGAGGATCACCATGAGTTCAAGGCCAGACTGCGCTGCACCACGAGTTCAAGACCAGCCTAAAACTACACAGTGAGATCCTGTCTCAAAAACTCAAAACCCAAACTAAACCAAACCAAACAAAAAACAACAATAAAGTTTTTAGATCCACATACACACACACACACACGCACACACATATATACACATACATGTATATGTATATGTGTGTGTATTTATTTTAAGTGGATGTCCCATGGGCATGGTGGCACACACCTGTAATCTGAGCTACTCAGGAGGCCAAGGCAGGAAGACAGCAAGTATGGGGATGTAGCTCAGTGTTAAAGAGTGCTTACCTAGGCACAAGGCCCTGGGTTTAACCCCCAGTACCTCAAAAAGAAAAAAAAAGTGGATACCCCATGTATATAGTCCTATATTCTCAGTTCTATATCCTAGTTTTTTCCCTTAACATTAAAAATATTTTCTAAACCAGTTTTGGTAAAAACTTTCTATAGTGTTTGTACTGTATTTATTTGAACCTTTCCTTTTATATATATTTAAGTCACTTTTTCGCCATTATAATCTTTCAAAGAACATTTTAAAATAAGCTTCAGTTGCATTTCTGAACATTTCTTTGGGCCACATTCCTTTGGCCATCCACAAAGTTTTACCCTTTTCCAGAAAAAGTTAACCAGAAAGACTTACCAAGTCACAATATTTCCCAAAAGGCTACTATCATTTAAGAATAATTTAATGTACCTAATAAAGGAACATTATCATTTACATTTCTTTTTTCGATTTTAACTTTTGTCCATTTTGAAACTACATATTTTTGATTAATTAATGCTTGGAGATACATATAGCTATATAGCTAAAGATATGAATAAGATGTTTGGCCAGTTTGCAAATATTTTGCCTAGTTTATTGGGTTTGTAATTTCGTTTGTTTTAGACAGTTTAATTCTATATGTAATCAAAGTTATCAGACTTCTTTTGTAAATTGGTCCATTACCTTTATGCTTACAGATTCTTCCAAACTAGAGATTACCAATATTGTTTCCTTTTCTAGTCAATTCTAATTCATCTGAATATATTTTGTTATATTGTAAAAGAACAAAAAATTTTCCCAAAATGGTTAAATTGATTCACTACTTACTCGAATACCCATCTTTCCTCATTAATCTATAAATCTAAATTCAATCTATTAGCTTTAAACATTTCTGATTTTAAGGCTATTGTAATCTAATACAAACTTTCAACTTTATGTGCAGCTATAACAAAAGTCTGAATACCAGAAAGTTTATAGTAATGTTGAGTACAAAATGAAATAAGCAAAATTGTAACTACTGTGTTCTCTTTTAAAGGGAATCTGACAATAAACATAATTACCTTAGGTAGTAATTACTGATTTTACAAAATAAAAAAGCTCCCCTCAAAGTTCTGTTAAGTAGCAGGTTGAAAGCACACAAAATATAGTTTTATGTACAAAAATTCACTTCCTTTGCAATACCTCCAGGGAGACAGTTATTTTATAGTGAAGAATCATATGTAAATTTTAAAAACTTCTTTTATGTCCTACACCAAACTTTTTCCCTTACTACGCAAGTAACAGTGAAAACATTCATTATTTGATGCTTTTATATTGCTTAGATTTCGGTTAAAAACAAACAATAACAAAATGCTAATTTTCCCTTTACAGAATTAAATAATGCTGTGTGCATTTCCTTTAGCTTTTGTCTTCATATACCTACATCTCCCTCTTGTGGTTGAAGTCAACTGCATAAACAATTTCTTCTTCTCCATCTTTGACTATTTTCCATATTGTTCCACCTATCATATGCCCAGCTGGCAGAGGTGTGATAGACAAGCCATGTCCTTTACCTATGTCAACAAGATAATGACAATAGTCAAGTTTCTTTCACAACCCAAACAAAGGTTATATTTCAAAGCTATGTTAAGAGGTAATGTGAAATGATATAAAATTCAGAAGTAAAAATGTAGACAGTGAAAAGCAAGTCTCATACTCCTAATCTTAGCTATTCTACCCCTTCAATGCAGGCAAACACTCTTGCAATTTTATTATTTATTTTTGCAGAGAGAATTGTGTTCCCAAGTAGAAAGCTAGAGATTGAACTTTAAAGCTAGTATATTATTAAATTACTTGGTATTAACTAACAAATTTATAGTGTGTGTGTTGCAGAGCCTCACACATGTGAGACAAACATTTTACCACTGAGCTAAACCAGCCCTAAGTTTTAACATTTATATATTATCAACTGCTTCCATTTTTGCTAACATCTAAATTGAGAGAATAACAATTTAAATCTCACTAGGGTGAAGAATTTATTCCCACAGAAAAACTAAATACGAGCAAAACTACTAAGACTATTGTTACTTCCTGGTTAAATCCTCAAAAGTCCATTATTTAAATAAATTTTTAAAAAAGATTCCATTACTGTAACATGTTTTCAATGCTACAGTTTATTTATTTATCTTTTTGAGTTTATTTTTAAGAAAATCTCTAATGTATTTCTCTCTGTAGATGATAAATACACTTAATATATAATATCCTGACCCAATAAACTTTTTAATGTCCAATTCTAGAATTTGCTAACTTTCTACTCTGCTACCACAGCACTTCATTTACTTCAATTACTACATTTAGACATTGCAACTACTCTGTCTCTTGAATCTTACTGTAAGCTCCAAGGAGGAGGATCTACACCCTTTCCCTTCATTCATTCTGTATAAGCACTAAAACAAGTCTCTCCCACTTAGGAAAATAGGAAATAGAAAAATGCTTACAGTCTGAACTAGTGAAACTTTGTTAGAATATTTTTAAATTCAGATGGAAGTTTAGAGTTTTATGTCATAGCAGAAAAGACTAATTTTTTTTATTCTCAGACTATAGTGCCTGTTAGTTTTGTTATGATTCTCTGGAGTATTTTTCAGAAAGTTAAATTCCACTAGTCCAGGCTGAGAATGTGGCTCAGTGGCAGAGTGCAATGTACGAGACCCTGGGTTCAATCCTCAGTACAATGAAAAAAATAGTTACTACAGAAACGTTTACTATAACTATTTACCATAGAATCATTTTTTACCTTTCAAATTCACAATTTGAGAGAATTTCAGCTGCTGTATTTTATCAAAGGCTGCATCCACGTCATCTAATGTAAACAGTGTAAAGTCCTCTGTATTGTGTCGAGACTAAAAGAATGACACGAATAAAAGGTTAAAACTGATCACTGATAGAGTATAATATTTTCCCTTAATTGTTTAAATTACCTGATAAAGATCATACATGAACATCTGTCCCATTTTATAAACAGGAATGGTTGCATAGATAGCGCAGTTCAGACCCAACTTCCCCACAGCATAAGGGAGGGCACCAAGATGGAGAGGATCCGGGTGGGACAGCAGCACCGCGTCAATCTGGTGAACGTGCCTGGGAGAACACAACCAAGGTGACAACTTGCCCCATTCTGGTTTTTAAGGGTAAAATCAGAAAAGTCAAAATTACTTACTCATACTGAACTGAAGACTATGCTGGGGAGGAAGAGCAAAACAAAGAACTAAAATTATATACCTATGAATTTCAATTATTACTACCCTGTTCTACATAGGTCACAAAATTATGGCATAAGTTGCATCTAAACATATGATGTTATGATGTCTAGACACACTTAAAAAAGAAAAAAGTACAGACACCACATATAAGTTGATTATGAATGGTTACCTTGTATAGTATTAAGTTCAAGTACTCAGCTTGGAATTTTAGAAATTGTTAAGCAGAAAATAATTAAATAGCCACACATTTACTATGTATTTTTGATAAATAGCACAATCATTATAGTAAAATATCAATTAACCAGCGAAGTGTATGTTCCTGATTTTGTTTTTTGGCTTCAGTTTCTAAGTATTGAAAAATATTTACGTCTTCTTTCCTTCATTAATTAGTATAACACTACATATGTAACTGAATCTTTTTTGATAGATTAGGATACTTTTGTAGCTCATGGTTATTATTTTGAGAACCAAGCCACAATGTCAAGCATCAAACAACAGAAAGTAAGCTAATGTAACACAACCACAGAACTGCCACATGGAAGGTGTTTTCCCTTAAATTTTTACAAACTCTCGCTCTTTCATAAAACTAGCTAGAGCCAAATTTTTACAGTGATCCATTAGTAAGGGACAACTTAAGATTTTGCTGAACTCAATAAACAAAACTTACAAGGCAATCAAAACTTTACAAACTAAAATGATCACTATTCAGTATTTTTGGCGTAAATAAAACTCTTACTATAAACTTAGTGCAAAGATGGCAGTACTGCCAAGCATGGTAGTGCACGCCTGCAATCCCAGCACTTGGGAGGCTGAGGCAGAAGGATCACCCTGAGTTCAAGGCCAGCCTGGGCTACATAGGGAGTTCAAGGCCAGCCTGAATTACATAGCAAGACCATGGTCTCACAAAAAAAAAAAAGAAAAAAAAAAGATAGCAATACAATATAGTATCCAAAGTATATGAAAGACAAGTTGTTTTTTTTGAAAAGTTAATAAAGTATAGAAATATGAAACAGAACTTACTTCCTCAGGGAATCTATAATATCCATAGAAAAGTGCTCATCCCAGCCACAGTCCAGTAAAAACCTGAACTCATCAACCTGGAGAAGATAGCAAAGAGCAGACTCTTCTTGGACCCCAGACAGGGTAGTTAATTTGATAATAGATGTCATCTTTTTGGTCCAGTAACAGTAATCTAAAAGGTTCTTTCAAAAGAAAAACATAACTAAGCATGAAAGTACAGTCTTACACATATAATAGACAAATTAACTAAAATTATTTCACATTTGTTAAGTGCACAGAAATTCCATAAATGTGGAAAAGCAAACATATTAAAGACCCATTTCCATCACTGTCAAATTTAAAAGTACAAGCACAGTCCTGTACTCTCTTATTTATAACCCTTCAGTGGCTCCCTAGAGGTTTTAGTGAATAGGGGACTCTGGAATCAGAGAGATCCAGATTCGAATCTACTCCTGTGTGATTTGGAGCAAGTTAATTAACCTTTCTCACTTATGTATCCCATTATGTAAAACATTAGTATAAATACATATATAAAAGGATGTCGAAGGATCGCAAATAACATGTAGATTTACCAAAATCAGAGACTACCCCAACCAAGTTAATCAATTAATGAACTCCTTCTTCAAAATAAACCTGTTCCTCTTTTATCTTGCTCTGTGATGGCAAGGATTACATTGCACTACTGAGGTAGGAATCCGGCGTGGCTAAGGCTGGCTGGCAAGGGAAGGAGACCTGGGGTAGTGGCCTGGACCTGACCTCAGCCTGAGGCACCAATTTCAAGCCCCACCCCTCTCTTGCAGACAGTTGGGAGTTCTTGCAAGTTTTCATGGGAACTCCATTCTATAAATAGGACACCGGAAGCAAGCACTGGCGTGCACTCTCTCTCTCTCTCTCTCTCTCCCCTTCTCTCTCCCTCCTTCTCTCTTTCTCTTCCTTTCTACAGCACCACCAGGGAAAGAGCTCTCCCTTTTCCCTCCAGTGGAGAAGGTGTCTGTGTACCCAGCACCAGCACCAAGGCTATCATGCCTTTTTGTGGTAACCCCTACCGTGCCTTTTAGGCCCCATACACATTTTGCTGTTGCTGTTGTTATGCTCAACTTGCCTTTTCTTCTTCTCTCTATAATTTTAAATAAAACTTTAGAACTATCCCCTTGTTCAATTCTTTGTTCGAGGAGGGGAAGAACCCAAGAATATAGGAACCTACCTGATAACACTACGATGACTAGTTTACATATCCTTCCCTCTTTTTAGACCAGTAAACCTTAAATAAATAGACTACATTCAAAATCCGACAGAAGTTACGGACTCTTCTGTCTCCCTCACAATTCTCAAAATACAAAAAAAAAAAACCCCAAAAAGTACATATACATATAAAAATTCACAAACTTTTCAAGGAGTTTAATGCACTGGAACCCTTGCACTGGAATGTAAGCCACTGAAAAACAGAAGTGGCATCTTATGTTTGCAATCCCTGAAACAAAACCTGATATACCAGGTCCTCAACATTATTTGATGGAATGTATGCTGGGAAACCTATTATGTGTATGTATTTCCAAAAGATACAACATCAACACATCTATTGAAATTTAGGATCTGGAACTGAGTGCCCATAAACAGATGTGATAAAACTATTCATTAACAAAGCTCAATTTCACAACATTTCAGATTTTAGCACCTTAAAATAAAATCGGGCTGGGTTTGGCAGTGCATGCCAGTAATCCCATCACTCATGAGGCTGAGGCAGGAGGAATACTGAGTTCAAGGCCAGTCTGGGCTACATAGTGAGTTCAAGGCCACCCTGAACTACATGGCAAGATCCTGTCTCAAAAACCAAAAAAAACCCCAAAAGATAAAATCGGCCTCTCTTGGCTATCTATGCAAGTAGGACAGAAGGTCACTGAATTACCTGATGATCTCGCACCATCTACCCAAGCTCACCGGCTGACTATTCCTCCTTTCATAACAGGCAGACTAGAGGTTAATCTCACCACATCTCATGTTTTCATTTACCTGAGTAACAGTCCCAAATCAAAGACTCCTCACTTATCCATTATTATTGATGTGTACATCACACAGCTGGATCCAAGCTTTCCACCTTTCAGTCTGAGCTTTAAATCTCTTGCACTTTCTGGACTTCATAAGCTCCTTGGTGCAACTACCAAACCACACCTTCTCTTTTGTCTTTTAAATATTCCAGTCCTAAAAAAGCCTCTGCCACCCAGCTAGTTCATTAGTAGCCTTCCAGATTTCCTTCTCAGTGCTGGCATCTATTAATCTGATCTGATGAACCAAGAATTTTAACTCCTGAGTCAATCTTTCTCCCAGCAGCTTCAATATTGAGCTCTCAATTCTTTGATTTTCTGAACTGCAGAAATCTTTGTTTCACTTCTGCCACTCACCACCAGGACACCCTATCTATCATTACCAGTGTCTATGCTACTTTCAAAATTTCTCCAGCACCTCACTCTCTCACTGTACCTTACTTACTCAAGTATTCCCATGGCAAAAATCCTTTGGTCTCACTGCTCCCTCTGATTCACCGATCACTTTTCCACCATCCATGACCCCTTCTTGTCTCTGCTCAGGTCTTCAACCTTGCATCTGTGATCCATCATTATTTTGCAAACAATGAAATATCTAGTTCTCTAGTCCTTCTTTGTATCTGCCTGGCGAAATCCCAGCCCTAATTGAGCCCAGTCATTTACTTTGTCTACTCCAGCAGCTGCCAGACAAGGGGAAAAAAAACCTCACAACTGTGCAGTTTGCTCCTTAAATTCACAGCCAAAATTCTCCAATAGCTTTTATTCCTGTCAATCCTACTTTTCTTTGTAGCCTGACTTTCTGTCACAGCATACCATTTCACACCTCTTCTTGTCTGCTCACCCATCACCCCACACTTGCCTTTCTACTTTCAAGTGATAATCTCACTTCACTCTTCAATCAGAAAATAAAACCAGACAGTAACTCTTCATTTTCCAGATACCACATCAGTTACTCTATCTGCACGTACACCGTTGGGCCTCCTACTGTGTGTAATAAACAGCCCTGTCCCTATCCAAGACCAATCGCCCCCTTATTTACCTTCTGGGACTTGACTTCTTCAGTCATTTGCTTTCTCCTCCATCACTGATGTACTAATTCCACGAGCATTCCAAGACACTCTAGGATTTCCTAATTTATACAACTTCTTAATCCTAAAACCACTGCATTATTTTTATGTTTCCCTTTCACACCAAAATGCCCGAGAATATTTGTTCACAATTGTGTCTCCCCATCCTCAGCTCCTTCCTATTCACACAGTTACATTGAGTAGCCAGAGACATGTACACTGGCTGAGGTTATACACAAAGGTTTATCAGTGAACCTTACAAAAGCACTTCCAGTGATTTGGTTTGGTACCAGTCCACTTGGTTTCCCTAATTTCCTTCTATCTCTAGTCACCAAGGTCTCTTACTAGCTTGTATATTTTCTCTGCCTCCCATTTACTCTGCAGCACCCTCGGACCATCCTGAAGTCCTTTTTTCTATGCCTGTTACACTCTGCAAGATCATTCTTCTTTTTTTTTTTTTTGTGGTTCCAGGGATTAAATGCAGGGTCTTCCCACTGAGCTACATCCCAGCCATTTTCATTTTTTTTTTTTAATTTTGAGACAGGGTTTCAAGTTGCCAGACAAGATTCCAACTTCTGATCCTCCCACCTCAGCCTCCCAAAGTACGGGGAGTACAGGCATGCCCCAAGCCCAGTTTTGCAAGATCATTCTATTTCCTTAAAAGTACTGAGAGCTCTCAATAATTGCTTTTTCTTTATTTACTTGCTTTGTCTGATTCCTTCTGTCCGCCTGACCCCCGCACTAGAATGTGGACCTCATGACCTTTTTGGTCAGTGATATTCCAAACACTCCACAGTGCCTAATACACAGTGGTGGTCAACAAATGTTTCTTAAGTGAATGAATGAGGCACAACTAGTATTAAATGAATTTAACAAATTGAGCCAGGGGGTATACGCCTATAATCCCAGCACGTAGGGAGGCTGAGGTAGGAGCATTCCAAATTCAAGACCAGCCTGAGCTACTTTCCATGCCAGCCTGGACTACAGAACAAGACTTGGTCTCAAAAAAGAAAAAAAAAGCTCTTAATATACCATTAACAGTTATATACTCATATTTTCCCTTCTTCAGCTGAGTATAAGATTATGCTTGATCCATCTGGCACTTCGCACAAGCCCTGCACAGAATAGCTGTTCAATAAATAATTGTTGGTAAATTAAAATGTGAAATATAGTGATTTAGGCTGTTTCTATCTGAGGTATGAGAACTACAAACACATCATTTTTTATTTCATGAAAAATGTTTATAAATACAATTTTGGGAAAGAACTAGAAAATTCTCCATGCCAAAAAGCTTCCTGTACCACAATTATAATAATGGCCTAAGAGAAGCTGATTTTTTTTTTTTTTTTTGCTCAACTCTACTTTAACTTCCACTTTTTTACCATTTAGATTGTGAAGCCAAATACAAAGTATCTTGCAGATACAATCGAAGGAATTCATGTTAAAACTTTTTAAAGCCAGGCATAGTGGTGTACTCCTGTAATCTCAGCACTTTGGAAGGCTGAGGCAGAAGGATTGTAAATTCAAACCCGGCTGGGCAACTTAGCAACTTTGAGAGACCGTCTCAAAATAAGAAAAAAAAAAAGGGCTGGAGAATGTAGCTCAGCACAAAGGCCTTGGGTTCAATCCTCAGTACCACCCCCACACACTCACACATCAATCAATCAATCGATCAACTAAATATTTATAAGATGATCTTCACTTACTGATATCTCAGTTTATATATGATGAAACACCACAAGTTCAGAGGAAGAGCTCTTTATAAACCTAAAAAAAAAAAAACTCTTATGAATGCAGTGTAATGATTTCCTTCATTTATTTTGTTTTAGGCTTGAGTAATTTTGTGTCCTAAAACTACAGGGTTTTGTTTTTTTTTTTTTCTTTTTTGGTGCTGAGAATCCAACTCAGGGCCCTGCGCTTGCTAGGCAAGTGCTTTATCACTTGAGCTAAATCCCTAACCCCCCTGATTTCCTTCATTTATAATTGTGTTTTAATGCATATGTTTTGCCCAAGACACCATGAGCAACAGCAAATAGTATAATATATAGTCCCATTTTAAAAAAAGAAACATCATACTTTTAGGAAGCTCAGGTTTACATAAAACAAATAGGGATAATATAATAAAAGACAGGACTTCTGGGAAGATGGCAGGGTAAATGGCAGAGAAACGGTCTCTCTGAGATTTGGTGTCCAGATGCTGGAATATAATAAAAGACATAAAATAAGTAATAAAAAGCCAAGGAGCTTGAATATGCAGTGTAGGAAACAAGATTTTTCAAAATTCTCAATAACAGAAACTTCATAGAAGAAGTAGTAACTAAGATTATTAAGGCTTTGTAGGACCTAGGTAGAGAGAAAATACTTAAAATAAAGGAATAACATGAGCAAGCAAAGGCACAAAGCAAAAACTGAGTACCAGTGAAAAACCTAATGTGGCAAACTTTCATATAAATAAAATATTGGGGGGAGGTGTTCTGAATAGAAAATGGCCATGTAATGAGCAGCCTTCAAACCCTTGACCCTAGTTCAACAGGCAACAGAGAAAAGATTTTAAGATTTATTAACAAGTAGAAAGATGGTAATTCTGCATTTTAAGAAAATGAGCTGATGTATATGACTGAACAGTAATAGAAAGGGAGATTAAAAAAAGAGAGTACGAATTTAACAGACTGCTTTCTCCTCTCAACTTCAATGGTTTCAATTTTGGCACTAAATTTCTACAGCTTCCAATATACTTTGTAATTCTACAGTATCAATTCATTAGTCATTATCTAAGTAAACAAGGCTTCAAATTCTGTTTGATTCTTCCCTTTACCTTTTCTTGGACAATTCATTGACAATTTCAGATTACTCTTCCCTCAGAATGCCTTCTGCATATATCATTCCCTTTCTAGACCTACTACCAGTATCTTAGTTAATATAAAGCCTTGTTACCTTACATTTGGATCTCTTCTTTTCTCTGCCTCCAGTTTTTCCTTCATCTCAATCTAAACATTCCTGCCAGATTAATCTTCGAAAACACCCCTCCCTATACACATTACTCTCTGCTCAGAAATCTCTGAAGGCCTCCTACCGCCTGAGGAAAAACAAAGACCAAAACAACTTAATGCGTTCACTGGCAATGGAGGGTGTCCTGACATCACTGGTCATCATCCTTCCTTAGGGCCCAGCTCAAATTCTGCCTCCTTACTCATTCCCTCATTGTTAGTCTAGACCAGTGATGGCAAACTTGTTAGAGTTTTCCAATGATACAAATGGTCTGTGGTGGCATGTGTGCCATTGGTTCACCACAAGTGGTCTAGACCAGACAAGTTTTGTCAACAGAAATATAATGCATGCTACAACGTAATTTTTAAATTTTTTATAGCTGCAGTGAAAAAAGCAAATGAAATTTTAATACTTAATCCAAAGTATCATTTTGATGTGTAATCCTCTAAAAATCGCTATTTTACATTGTTTTTAGTACTAAGTCTTTAAAACCCAGTGTGTACTTAGTACTTACAGTACATCTCAAACTAACCACATTTCAAGTGCTCAATATTCCACATGACTAGTGACTGCTGTAATAGCACAGGTCTAGACTCCAAAATCAATGCTTTAGACTGTGGCGCATCGTGCTCCCCACTTACAAAAAGCAGGTTGACAACATCATCATCTTTTGTGTTCATGACTCAGACTGGATTTGCTGTTTCCTGTTTGCTTGAACCCAGGGGGCACTGAAATACATCTCTGGCCTTTTAATTTAAAGTTGCCCAGGGTGGCCTTGATCTTGTGATCTTTCTGCTCAGCCTTCCAAATACCACAGTTGAAACTGCAGACATATGCCACTGCTCAGCCCCAAACTGGATTTTAATGGTATCATCAACCATGCAGCTGCCCAGACAGAAAAACAGTCATCTTACCAACAAACTGGCAGCCACTAGTTGAATCCTATTTGGCATTTAGTCTGACATTAACTGGCCTACCTCAGTGGAGGTACTCATTGCCTTACCTGAATGATTGCAAATTTCCTCTAGTTTTCCTGTTCCAAGTTGACACTTCATACAGCTATTAATGAAAACATCTTGAGACAAATGATCTCATACTCAATCCTTGCACAAAGCATACTGGCTTCCTGCTAACTACTGAATAAAAATCTCAACTCCTTGTTTGGAAATGAAGATCATTCACAAACTGATCTCAACCTACCTGTTGCTTTTTCATCAACCAACTTTGCACTGCATGCGCATGCATTTAATTTTTCCTTTACCCTATGCCCAAACTTCTAAATTTTCACCCAGGCTCTGCATCCAGGCGTGATCTCCTGAGCTGGCAAACTCCTTTTGATCTTGCACGACCCCGTTAAAACACTTATTCATAAAGCTATTTCATTGTCCCCAGGTAAAGCTATTTTTATTTACCACACAAGAGGCACCGAGAATATTTGTTGAATGGATGTTGAATGTACAGAGTTAAAGTCATAACCTTTATATCTCCGACACCAAGCAACAGTATTCAAAGCAACAGAAATGTGTGCTGAGTGAACCCTCACCATATCATAAATCACTCCAGGCAGTGATTCTAACGCTACTTGCTCTCTCAATAATGATCACGCATGTTGAAGATGACAATCAAAGGGAAGTATGCAAAATACAAAGGAAAGGAAGGAGAGACTGGGTTAGCCCTAGAGCTCACGGAATGGCAAGTCTCTTCCGGGTCATCCAGGAAGACCAGCACTTCCTAACAAGATCAAAGGGAAGTCAAATTAAAAATGAGGGGATGGGCAGAAAATGGTGGCTCAGCTTCGCCTGGTCACAGACTCGCAGAGGTCTGAACTAGTCTGACCTTCTGTTTTCTGAAAAGCATGTACGAGTACAGAGTCTTAGAGGATGAGGTTCGGGGGAACTGCGGTGTACTGGACGCGCTGGAGCGCGATGGAGGGAGACAATTCTAACGAGGCGCGGGGCTGGCCTCTGAAACGGTCTTTGGAGCCGACGGGCGAACTGGAGGCTTACTCCGTGCCCAGTGAAGAGCAGCCTCGCGGCCGCAGAGCCCCAAGAGGCAGGAAGCCCCCGGGTGGGGAGGCTGAGAGCACCGCAGCCACGAGGCGAAGGCCCAAAGCGGGCGTCGGATCAGCCGCCCGGCGCCAGACACCGAAATCAAGGGCGGGGGAGACCGCAAAGAAGAGGAAAGGAGAGCGAGCGCGGGAGTGAACCGTACGGAGTGTCGCAAACAACCCGGGAGTATTCCAGCCACGAAGTCACTTCGCTGTCACTCGCGGAGCTCTTCCAAGACAGTCGACACCGGAACGGCAGGAGCACTTCCCCCGGGAGAACGGTCGGACGCCCCCTCCCCCATCCACAGGCTCATTCCTGTCTCCCGCCCTCACTTGCCTCGCGAGGCCTCCCCCAACGCTGTTCACTGCCCTTCCCAACCCCCAGTCGAATCCAGGCTCAGGGAGGAGAAAAGCTGACGCTCGCTCAGCAGCAGCCGCGACTTCTGGCCGGCAGAAGTGCCTCAGTGGTGGCCGCCATGTTGAATCTGCAGGCGCGCTGCCGAGGCGGGGACGACCCGGACGGTACCAACTAAGGGGGGAGCGGACGAGGCCGTAGGACGGCGATGGCGCTTTTACCACCGAGGTTTTTCACCGTGGACTGTGGTTGTTTTAAAGAAGACTATCTACAATAATTGAATATTTTTAAATGGGAGGAGTTAAAAATTAAAAGAAAGACTAGCTATAAATTTCCGCCGCCGCGCCTCCCCCCGTGCGGGCTCTGCATATGGCAGGTCCCGGGTCGCAGCATCCGCCAGCGCGGGTGTCTGAGCGCTTTGCTGCCCTTGGTCGTGGGTCGTTGTTGGCACCCGGGCCGCAGGTGGGTCAGGGGACCCGGGCGGCCGCGGCGCCGCAGATAGAGGCGGGCAGGCGGGAAGGGTTCTGGGAAAGCCCTCGGCGGTGGTGTGTGCGTGTGGTGTGGTGTTCTAGGGCTCCCGAGAGAGGGTGAGGGGGAAAGGAGAAGAAATGGATTCGCTTCGGAGTGGACGACTGAGTTCCGTGGCCCGTCGGGAGGGTTCGGGGACAGGTATTCCGAGGCCGTCATAACTGGAAAACGGCGTTAGAGGTGACTCGATGGCCGACGCCGACCGAACCGGAGAGGAGACCCGCCTGGATGCCGCGCCTAGCCAGGAGCAGGGAAGGGCTGCTTCTCCTGGAGCGTCCACATTTGTCCAAGTCTCAGCGATCTGTCTTTAGTTGACCTGACTCTATAAATATCAGACCCTCTTGCGCTGACCGTTCCACAAAGCATGCATTTGCCAGTTTGCCTTTTGAAAACGTAATAAACTGGTGCCTGATTTCCAGGGTGTATATGGCATTACAACTGCAGGAGTATATTCCTCCGTGCGCTTTGTCCAGTTTTTCGTTGGTTGATACCTTTTTTTTTTTTTTTGGCCTTACTGGGGCAAGAGCTCTACTACTGAGCTACACTCCAACTCCCCTTTTGTTTATCTTTTATCGAGGTTCGCTAAATTGCTGGCCTCAAACTGGAGATCCTCCTGACCAAGTCTCCAGAGTATCCGGGATTACAGATTCAGACGGCCAAATGCATACTTTTAAACATTACGTGTAAAGTGCTATGGGGAACAGTTAGACGGTAGAACGTATATCTTAAAATGTCTAATTATCTTTATGTTTCCAACGTGAATTCAGAGTGACTTAACAAAAATAAAATACACTTCAGATACAGTTTTCTTTTTAGAAGTTAAGGGGAAGATAATTGGGTTCAAGAAAAAGTAATATTAGGAAAAAATAAAAGATAAAAATAAGGCTAATATAAATGTTTACTTGCTTATCCGAGAGATGGTAAAGCACAAGAAGAGAGCTTGGGCTAAGGAGTAAACTGCCGGGATCCTGTTGTAGTCCTGACTCCACCACCTACTACCACTGTTGTCCCTGGTTATTTCCTCATCCAGAAAAAAGCACTAGTGCTGCAATGGGGGCATTGTATTATTTAGTGTTATTTACCTATATAGTGCTATCGTGAGAACCGTATGTATGAGTTTGGTGCTTATGAAAAGTAAAAATTGCCTGACAGTGCTGTACAATTCAAGTCTTGTTCCAAGAGGACCAAAAAATTTGAATCATCTTAGTATGAAAAGATGCATGGCCAGGGGCTGGGGGTGTAGTTCAGTGGTAGAATCTGTGCTTTTAAGGAGCCATTGGGTTCAGTTGCCAGCACACCTCACCGCCCCCCCCCAAAAAAAAAAGAATTTAGAGAAAGAAACGACTCCGTAAGTACAAAAGATGAAACCCAATTCATGTTTCAGGAATACCGTAACTGCTCCTGGTTTGCTGCTCCTGAAGGAGCTGGGCAGCAAACTTGGTCAGAACCACAAAAAGTACTTTAATAACTAAATACAATATTTAGCTGAAAGCACAGTGCTAAGCAAGTCACCATCTTCGAGGAAATAAAGGAAAATTGATTGCACTTAGGATTATATCTTCAAGAAGCATTTGCATCAAAATCACCTAGGGAATTCTTTCAACTACAGGTTTGTCCAGGCCTCATCCTGGAAGTAAGGCCACCAGAGTCCTTATTTTGAGAGGGCTCCCTGGGTGATTCTGATGCGTCATCAAGGTTCAGAACTCTAGCACTGTAGGCACCAGACTAAAATTTAAAGCTTGTAAATGTCTCATTATGTATGTAGATCACAGTTTCTAGATCATTGGTATAGACTAGAACCTGCTGTATGTAGTATTACATGTTATTTATGAACTACAGTATATAGTACTTGTGCAACTTTTAGTGTCATGGCCAGGACCTACTACAGTGACTTTAGATAATTGGTATTTAATGAAAGCTTGAGAAATAATTAGAATGTGGACCAAGGTCAGAAGGAGACGTGTGAATTGAGTCTACCTTTTCCCAGCACAGATTAATGTTAAGCACTTTAGTTGGCAGTTTAAGGTGTTGCTTCTACAAGGGTGTTGTTGTATGTCTTCTCAGTCATGGTGTGTGATTTATTCACATGCACATGAATGTGTTGGGGGTTTTTTCACTTTTTTGGGGAGTGCTGGGGATCAAACTCAGGGCCTTGTACTTGCTAGGCAAGTACTCAACCACTGAGCTAAATCCCCAACTCCCATTTTTATGGTTTTTTTGAGACAGGGTCTCACTATGTAGTTCAGGGTGGCCTTGAACTCTCGGTGATCCTCCTGCCTCTGCTTCCCAAGTGCTGGGATTTCAGGTATGTGCTGCCATGTTTGTAGTACGTAATGATTGCATTCGCTGGAGGGGATTGGCATGTGTACGTAACACATTTCAATTGCTTTCTCTTTCCCCTTCTCCCTTTGGCCCCCTTTGATTTTTCCAGCATCAGATTCATTTATTTATCTTATAAGACCTTATAAAGTATATGTATAGATTGAAAACCAGAATAATAGGCCAAAAAACGTATAAAACATATGAGACAATTGTACTAAGTCAAGGTGCACTTTTAAATACATTGTCTGCACTGGATTACAATGCCTTTTTTTCTTTTGAATGTAATTTTATTTCATATATATGTACAAACTTTTACTGATGGCTATTTAACTATGTTCTTATTGAATGAGTGGCTATTTGTTATTTTTCACATCATGACTACTAGTTCTCCTCCTCTTCTGCCTTTTGACGACTTAGAAATT
This sequence comes from Hystrix cristata, assembly GCA_004026905.1. Classification (NCBI taxonomy): domain Eukaryota; kingdom Metazoa; phylum Chordata; class Mammalia; order Rodentia; family Hystricidae; genus Hystrix; species Hystrix cristata. Next base: position 96,360 of record PVJO010002113.1, on the reverse strand, counting down.
AAAAGCTCTTAGGTACCAAAAATACAAATTCAGGGAGAGGCCCTTAAAGAGGCCGTGTGGGACAATAGGAAGCAGATATTTAGAGTGAATCTGAATTTGAAATCCAGGCCTCCACTTAATAGCTGTTTGAGTTAAGCTGTTTTATTTGTAAAATTAGGCCAATAATAGTTATTTCATTCTATGTATAGAAATATATGATGGCCCTACTACCTAGTAGTCATGTGTAAAAGTAAACTCCTTTTATCTCTTATAGGGTCATTTAATTGAGATTCAGGTCTGTTGCAACAAGGTCTTGCTTTGTAGTCCATGTTGGCTTTGAACTGACTTTGTAACCCAGGCTAGCCTCAAACTCGAGGCAATCCTCCTGCCTCAGCCTCCTGATTGCTGGGATTACAGGTATGTGCCACCATGCCTGGTGTTGAAGTAGAATTCTTTTAAACCCTGTTACTTGGCCCTGTATCAAGTCACTGGTAAAGTGAGAAAATTTAATACAGATTTTACTGCAGTGTAATTTTATTTTTTCTTTTTTATTTCCTTTTGCAGTGTAATTTTATACTGTCCATTGTCACCTAACATTCATCCAGTAGATTTTAATTACTATACTATATTCTTACACCAAGCAGATTTTGAGGCACACTTTGCTTTTAACATCTGCTTCATATCCACAGCTATCTTTCTGTTTCAGATGCAGTTTAAAAGATATTTTAGCCAGGTGTGGTGGTGCACACCTATAATCCCGGGATTTGGGAGGCTGAGGCAGATCTGCAGGAGTTCGAGGCCAGCCTGGGCTATGTAGTAAGTTCAAGGCGAGCCTGGACTACCATAGTGAGACCCTATTTTAAAAAAACAAATCAAAAAAGATATTTTAAAGACAATTATGTTTCTGATAATCTTTTTCTTTCTTTCTTTCCTTTTTTTTTTTTTTTTTAGTTGCCAGGGATCAAACTCACAGCCTTGTGCTTGCTCAGTACTCTAACCACTGAGCTAAATCCCCAACCAATCTTTTTCTTTCTTTTTTTTTGGCAGTCATGATGAATTTGGTTCAGATGGTACGTGACCACTGGGTACATATACTTGTCCCTATGGGATTTGTTGTTGGATGTTACCTAGACAGAAAGAATGACGAAAAGCTAACTGCCTTCCGGAACAAGAGTATGCTATATAAAAGGTTAGTGCACATACTTTTTTTTTTAAAGAGAGCTATTGGCCAACTTTGGGAAATATTCTTCTTAATACTATATGGGCCAAAGATAAGCAGAGGGGTAATTTTTCTCCCCTAAGGACTTAGATTCAAGTGGTACTGTTTTTTAGGCTTGTTATTTACTCCTTTGCTACAATTATATGATACCTCTGGAATATAAACAGTCTTCAGTTTATAAGCAAGCTGTTTCAGATCTCTGGAAGTCTCGTTTTTTGAAATTCAGAGTGCATGTTAGTATAGAAACAGTTTTAAACCAGTTAATCAAATCTTATCTAGTATAAGGCTTTCACGTATATTATCTTACTTTGGCCATGAGGCAAAAGAAGTAATGCAGTGAGAGGGATCCAGTGCTGTGTTCTCAGCAGCATTACCTCAGAGCTTTGAGTGTGGCGGACAAGCGATTGCAACTGGCAGCCGCCTGTCCCACTGTGTCTTTAGAGATGGCGCCTCTGGCACCAGAGGGTTATAGTTAGCAGACAGAGTGTGCCAATGGGTGCACACCTGTCTGGATTGGAAGAAGCTGAAGGGACAAGTGGGCTATAGCTGGACATGGTGGTATATGCCTGTAATCCCAGCACCGGGGAGGCTGAGGCAGGAGGATTGCTGCAAGTTCAAGGCCAGCCTGGACTACATAGTGAGTTCAAGGCCAACCTGAACTTTGTAGCAAGACTCTGTCTCAAAAAACAAAAAGGAAAAGAGAGGAGTGAGTAGCATCCACAGGTACTATATAGAGGTAGTTCACAAGTCAAAGATTTTAAAAACAATACAGTGACCTGCAAAGGTTCTAGAGAATGTTGAATAAACTCATTGAGAGGATAATAGCTATTACATTTAACAAGAAATTACAGGTCTTTAATCTGGAAAAATACAAATATGGTAAAAGCTTAAGGTCATAAGAGAATAGGATGAATCTAATACAAAGTTTTTAATGGGACAATTTAATAGCCTATACAATATTCTTCTGACCACTTCATAAAAGTTTTATTTACAGTTTTTCTTCCTTCCTTCTTTCTACATAGGGAATTGAGGCCCAATGAAGAAGTTACCTGGAAGTAAAGACTGTGGCTGAATCACAGAATATTCATGTTTTAAAAGTTATGGGAGAAATAAAAACATGTTTGTTATTTAATTACAAGAATTCGAAATGTGATTCTTTTTATACTGTTGTTTAGTGTTTTTGTTATTATTCTGATGGTGAGGAAACAAGGTCTTGCTATGTCATCCAGGACAGCCTTCATCACACTATGTATCCCGAGCTGGCCTTGAACTTAGTATCCTCCTGCCTCAGCCTCCTGAGTGCTGGGATTACAGGTATGTGCATCACTCCTGGCATATTTTTATACTTCTTACTGAAATGATCTTTTATATACTTTTTTATACTTTTGTTGAGTTAATCTTCAAGTTTTAAATACACTTGGGTTATAAAATAATTATTGAATGTCTGATTGTATGCATAAATGTTAAATTTGTAATTAGCATTTAATTTTCTGTTTCTCACTTTGGACCATAATACTATAAAATGAAATATCCAATTTTTCCCTCAGATATTTTTCAGAAAAAAATTTCTCAAACTCTGTGTGTTTTGACGATTCCAGCATGTCTCCTAAGAGTTCATACATGAAAATGTAATCCCCATTGTGACATATTAAGACACAGTGGGAACAATCCAACAATGGTGTATAGCGTTTGGGACCTTCGAATCCCAATGATTGAATTATTGGTGGCTTTATAAGAAGAGAGACTAGAAAATACACAGAGTCAGGTACTCTGCCTGTCTCTTACCATGTGACACCCTGTACAACCTCAGCACTTTGCTGACAAGGAAGCTGGCACCAGATGCGGCCCTTGACCTTGGGACCCCAGACCTGTGAGCTGAAACAACCCCTTCTCTTTATAAAGTTACCCAGCCTCAGATGCTTTGTTACAGAAACACAGAGTAGACTAACATAGTGTAGTTCAAGGGGTCAGAGATTTAGCTAGTGGTAGAGCACTTGCCTAGCAAGCACAAGGCCCTGAGTTTGATCCCCAGCATGAAAAAACAAACCTGATAATTTACTTCAAGGGAACTTTAATAGGATGATACGAAGATTTTATTTGGCAAAAATCATACTTGCTGAAAATTTCAATGACCTTTAGTTTGTTAAAGATTTCTTGAATTCAACACAACAAAGCATTGTCTTAAAAAATTAGTAAACTGTAGTTTATTAAAGGTTTTGCTCTTCAAAAAAATCAGTGTTTTTGTGCCATCTTGCTTGACATAAAATTTCAAGAAAGTAGATTAAAGCAAAATTGACTTGTCCAAGTTGATACAGAAATGTCTGTATTTGGCATATTCAGGCTCAGTAGCATCTTTCTCCTGAATTAATTGTGACACTATTTTATGTTACTGCTCTACACCAACCCTTGATAAAATGACCAAGAATGGTGATAGTTTAGCAGCACATAAAGTAATAATACTAGTATGGTGTAGTAAGTGCTTTAATATGAACAATTACAAGGTATAGTGGTAGCACAAAGTTTCCAAGTCAAGGGAAGTTGGTTTGCCTGGAGCAGAAAGAACTTGGGGAGTTAAAGTGGGAAAAGGGGTTGGCCCAGGTCACGAAGAGCTTTTTAAGGTGGCAGCAGGAACATAATGGAAAGCCACTGAAGGATTTTAAAGGGAAAAAAATTCAGATAATTATGTAAGAATCCCTCCCAATGTAAATTTTTTGAAGGTGGTACTAGTCTTTTTTCATGATTACAGTCCCATTGCCTGATACACAGCAACACTTTGTTCAATAAATGAAAAGTTGGGTGAGATTTGTATTTTTGAAAGCAAGATCACTGACGACCCAATGAATTAGACGTACTGAGACTGGAATCAGAAGACCAGTCAGAGTTCCACAGATTGGGGACATAAGAAACTAAGAATGCTTGAGCCAAGCAATAGCAATGAGGAAACAATCAGGAGTGGATATGGAACATTTGCAGACTGACTGGAGTAAAGGGTGAGGTGGAAGTGTTGTGCAAATGGAAGCAAGAATGATTCCCAAGGGGTTGGGGATTTAGCTCAGTGATTAGAGTGCTTGCTTAGCAAGCGCAAGGCCCTGAGTTCAATCCCCAACACCCCTCCCCCCAAAAAAGAATGATTTCCAGATACTTAGTGCTACCATCTGAATATCTGTCCTTTCAGAGCTTAGATGCTGAAATCTAATCCCCGATGTGTGTTATGAAGTGGAGCTTCTGGGCAGTTACTAGGTCATGAGGACAGCACTCTTAAGGAGGGCATTAGGTCCCTTATATGAGAGGCCCTGCAGAGCTTGTTCTTTTGCCTTTCCACCATGAATGAGGAACAGGCCCTCACCAGATACCCAATTTGACGATTGCTTGATCTGGGACTCCTCATCCTCCGGAACTATGGCTATTAAATTTCTATTGATAAATCACCCAGTCTGAGGTATTTCGTTAAACTGAATGGAATATGCTACGGCTTCATTCAGTTGAAAGACATCAACTGTACCTTTAAAACATACCAGAAAATAGTTTACAATTTTTTTCACTTCTTGAGACTATTTTCCTGGTTAGGTCACAATCCCTTAAGAACAAGCACTTTTCTCCAATGCAGGACTATGGGCTGTATGCAGAAATGTTCCTCCCCTTGAGCACCTGGTCCTCTCTGCAGTCTCCATTCCCATAGCTTGCCCTGCTCCTTCTAGTCCTCTCGAATTTACACTCACCAACACAGTCTCCATAGAAACAAAATTTAGTGGTCTCTTGTAAGTCCTTGTGCTGCTTGACGTCTTGGCAGCAAGTGCCACTGGCTAGTCCCTGAAGCGCTCTTCGCAGAGCTTCCATAGTATTCCACCTTGTTTTAACCCCGTCCTCCTTGGCTATTACTCAATCCTCAGGACTCAACTCTATCTTTTCAATCTCTTTTCTCTAAATTGATTTCATGCAGTCTTACAATTTCAGTTACCTTTTTAATACTAACAAATCCCCATCCTACATCTCAAACCAGCTTTCTGAATTCCAGGCCTGATATCTACCCATTACTCAACATTTGAATGTCTCACAGATTTTTAAATTTGTTTTCTGCAAAATGAAAGCTCTGTTGCTTTCTCTTCCCAAGACCTTGCTCCTCTGCTAGTGTTTCTGGTCTCTATACTAGAAACCAGGAAGTCGCGGAAGTCGTTCCTAACACTCCTCTCACATTTTCCAGTCCCCCATCAAGTTCTGTTAAATCTCCCTACTTCCTAATTACCTCTCAGAATGGTCTCTGTCCATCCTCAAGTCATTACCCCATTACAGACCACCATCATCTCTTCCAAGATTCCGCCAACAGCAACTCTGCAGCCTGAGTGATCCTTCTAAAATGCAAATCTGACCATGTCTCTTGCTCTAAAATTTTTTTGTATCTTTCCACTGCCTTTCAAAAACACACCCTAGTTTGGTTTCAAGGAGAAAGATCTGCACCTATCCTAATCCTTCAGTTTCATCAAGCCTTCCCATCACTCTCACACGCTTTTGCTGAACTTTTCACTTCTCTCACTTGATGTTTCCTCTTTAGAGCCGCAACACCTATACTGGTGGCAAGCTGCCTGGCTTTTCAACACAGCAAGACGACTATCTGGTCTCCGTGGTGCTCTTAACTTATCCATGCCTCAGTTTCCTCACATGTATAACAAATAGTAATACAAGGCTACTGCGTTAAACTCAAATGCTAAGTACCATTCTAGCATATAGTAAGCCCTATCTAAATTATAATTTTTACACAAGTGCTAGGTATTGGGGGAATGTAATGATACCTTTTTCTTATTGAAGCTTTCAGTGGGTGAGTAGGAGGGTGATATTAAATAATTACATGCAGATATGATGAGTAGAAAGTACAAATTCAAGCAGAAAACAAATGGAACACAGAAGCTGGCTGAGTGGTCTTCATCCAAACACAGAAACCCAAGAATCCATAGCAATGGGTAGGAGAGGTGAAGATCCTCCGGGCGGCAGGGGGCGCTGCAGGACCACCGGCTAACTGGCGGTAGGCGGGACCTACTCGGGTCACGTGACTTCGCGTTAACCGCCCCGGCGTTCACGCCCTCTTCGCCGCACGTGACGCTCCTTCTGGACTATGATTGGCCTGTGGGAGGCACGTGAGCAGGGTCTGGGTGGGTCGGGGCGGGGCAGGGTGGGCGGAGGGGTGGGGCCCGGGCCGGGGGCGGAGCTGGAGGGGGCTGGTGCCGCTCGGGGGCCGTTGGCTCCAGACAAATAAACATGGAGTCCATCTTCCACGAGAAAGTGAGTGTCCGCGTTCGGTGGGGAGCTGTCCGCGGAGCGGTGGCGGGCGTGGCCTGGGGCATCGCCGGCCTTACGGAGGGTTGGGTGGGGCCCGAGGCGTCCCCATCACGACCTCGCGGTTTGGGAGCTTCCCTGACGCCCCCGCTGCGCCCTCCGTCGCTCCAGCACCGGCGCCTTAAACCAGGAGGAGATCAGGGCCAGGCCGGGGCGGCCGCGGGCGGTACAGAGGGGTTAGCTTCGGTGCTCCTGTGCCACTCGCGGTAGCCTTTTCGGAGGGTTCCTTCTGTCTCCCCCGCTCTCCCGGAGCCACCTCTCGGAAGCCTCCCTGGACCCTTCTCAGCTCCACCCACTCCCCCGCCCCACCCCTGGCGGAATTAACTTTTCCTTCTCTGGCTGCTGTGTTCTACAATGGAATGTCCCCAGCATTTAGCTGTTTGGGGTCTAGTTCACGTCCTTCTGCACTGATTCGTGAGCCTTCCGAGGGCGGGGACCTTGGCTCGCCGTCGTAGGGCCTGACACTTAGGAAGTGAAGTAGAAAATCCTGGACGCTCCAAAGTAGGGACGTCGTCACAAGTGTTTTTATTACGGGATGTTTGGGTTTGGTTTCTTTTGGTATTCCCATCTTTCCGGATCTGCAGGCTTGCTTTGTTTTTAGGTGTTAGGGGTGGACTGAAATACTTTGTTTTGATCTGCCTAGCCTGTTCTTGCTTTAATTCTTCTTTAACCACCCTGTTGAGGATACTGTTTGTGGCATCTTGAGAAACTGGTCTTTTCTCTTGTACAATTATCAAGTCATTCGGGTGCGAGCGAAACCTTCCTCAGTGCAATTTTGGCGTATGATATCTTATTTCATAATCGGTTCATATTTGGAAAGGGTGGCTGCTGAGGTTATTAGTCAATAGGAGCAAGGGTTTTTTTTGTTTTAAGTACTTGTGAATGATCATTTATTCGAGACACTTAAAAATTCACTCACAGGAAAAGAAATATAGAATATTGTACACTTGTAAATATAAGTAAATGCTAGATGCAATGCTTTTCTTTTTAGAAAACATTTTTGAATGTTTCGGAACTGGGAACAGATCGATTTTTTATATGTGGGTAAGTAAAGACTCTGGTACCGTCTCTAATCTTTTGACGTGATTGGCATGATTCATGAATCTGGGACAGGAAAGATTTGCTTACTTGGCTGAGGAGATCGGATGAAAACTACGCCTATATTTGTGTTTGTACTTAGTTTTCAAAGGCATTGGCATAGAATTCAGCATGGAAAACTTTGAACACTTTATGCACTACTTCCTGAGAGTTGTACAGGTTTTTTTTTGTTGTTGTTGTTGTTTGTTTTTTGGTTGAGACTGAGTCTCACTATATAGTTCAGGCCGGTATCAAACTCACTGTGATCCTCCTGCCTCAGCCTCCTGAGTGCTGAGATTACAGGTGTGTGCCATTGATGTAGGAGAGATATAATTCCCAACTTGCTAGATGTCACATGCCATGAGTTCTTGTCCCCTGAAATTGAAAAATGACTTCCAAAGGATGAAGGAGGTTAAGAGTAGGAATGGTTTATTGGGGAGTAAGAATAGCTCCTGAGAGACAGGAATGCTGGAAGTGGGTTGCTGAATGGCTTCTCAATTTAGAATTACTTTTAGGTACAGGAATTGCCTAATTGTTTAGTGGTCACCTATCACAGGTACTCTGGATTTAAAATGACCAATTGGGACTCAGGCTTTCTAGTTCTAATTCTTTCACACAGTGTCTACAGTAAATTGAGATCTCAGAGGAAACTGGTTAATTTGCATTGTAATTTCCTCGAAATTCAGGATCTTAGTGGGGTGCAGTCCATACTGCCTGAGGAAATTCATTGGTTGTCCAAAGTTGTAGTTCACCGTCTACCCTTAATTTTTATCAGTATGGGTGGTTACTGCACTCTATCTCAGGCCTTTCCACTAGCTAGCTACCTTACTCATAAGCTAACTAAATAAACCATCTTCTATACCACCACACAGGCGTATTTTTAACAGCGTTGATTGTTACCTCCTTGGGATAGACTTCAGTGATGGTACCCTCTGAGCCATGGTACCAAAGAAGCTGGGCACTAATGTAATGCACATCTGCACCCAAAAGAAGTCACTCTTGATTATTAACTTGGTATAGGCTTAAAAATACTTCAGGAATACATTTACTTGTGTGATGAACTTGTATGTTCTTAGTAAGTGAAGACTCCGTTTTAACAAAATTCTGATATATTTCAAGAAAATGTGTTTATAACCATGGGGCCCATTGTTACTCGTGTACACAATCCATATGGAAACATTTGAGCTTCCTATGCCATTTTCCCTTCCCTTCTACGACATGCTTTTAATGCTTGAGCCAGAGAACCAACTGGCTCTCAAAAAATTGTGTATGTGGGAATATTTGCCTACTGAGGGCTTGGTAGCCATTTCCTCTTAGAATGTTGGTTTCTGCGTTTTTAGACTTGCTGCTTTGAGTACTCTTTATTAAGTTAGAATATAAAAACAGTCTGAGATAATACTTAAAAGATCAGGAAAGTTGCTTAGGTGAGTAGGATGGCATATGCCTGTAGTCCTAGCTCCTCAGATTGGAGGCAGAGACTGGGAGGATCATTTGAGCCCAAGAGTTCCAGGCCAGCTTGGGCAACATTATGAGAACTCTTATTTGGTGGTGGGGATAGTTATGCGCACAGAGTTCCTTGAGTATTAAAGACATGCTATTTGTTTAAACAACTTTTCTGTAAATATGTTGAGGCTTGGCAGGCTGTATACATCTTTGTCACATTCTTGTGTGTGTATGTGTGCGTGCTTTCATGCGTGTGTGTGTGTGTGTTTACTCCAACTGTCTTAAAATATAAAACCATTCTTAGCTACTGGAGCAGGTTGAATTTGGCCCATTGGGTAAAGGTTACTAACCCCTTCTTTTAATCCTACTACTAAATGGCTGATAACTGCTGGCTTTCTGGGAATTTTTGTTGTTCTTTTTCTGGTGTCTGCTTTCTGTCGTTTTTGTTATTCTGTATTGACTGCCCTTGGTGCAGTCACTGTATCATCTGAGTTGGTACTGTCAATGTAATATGAACTGGGAATGGTAACCATGAAACCATTGAAAAGATGCTGAGCCTTGACTTTGTGACACCCATTATGCCCTCTTGTGATTGCTGGCTCTTAACCATCTTTAGCATATTTGGAAAAGCCAAGTTCCAAATAAGTGACTTGAGGAAGTGGTGATAGGATAGACTGTGAAACCTCTACCTGGGTTGAATCTCAGCTCTTCCACTTGCTGGTTGCCTGATCCCAGACAAGTTGCCTATTACCCCTTGCCTTTGTTTCTGCTTCTGTAGTGTGAGATACAAAGTGTCTGCCTTAGAGTTAGGAGTGCTCGGAAGGCTACCTGTAGGTGGGCAGTCACTGCACCAAAGTGCCGGCCCTTGCCCTTACTCAGATTCTTGTGTTTGCCAAACCTCATAGTAGGAAGTAGGGCAGAGCTGTTAATGTGCGTGGGGCCTTAGGGTCCCCAGCACCTAAAACAAAACAAAAAACTGAGGGACGGAATAGAGACAGAGTCAGAGTTTACTCTCGATTTTGTGGCTGTGACTGGAGGGATGGTGACCTCTTTAGCTCCAGGCCACTTATTCCATACCCAACTTGCGTGTCCCGTGTTAGCCCATTTTTGATAGCACCCTGAGGGTTGGTTGGTTGTAGTTAATAGTGTTTCCAGGGATTTGAACTAGTTTCAGATTGGTGCAGAACACTGGGTGGTGATTTGGACGCAGTTCCCTTTTGTGTTTTTATAAAGTATCTTGTTAGAACTGGAGATGCAGTTTGTTCGTTTTCTGAGCCCAACATAATAAAGTCTCAGCCTGAAATCTCGGAATTCTAACACCACTGAGTGTCTGTTACGGTTGAGTGAAAGCTTGATGAAGAGCAGGTGACTGCGGATCTTTTGCAGGTGGGTGGGCTTAAGGCAGGAAAATACACTTTCTCAGTCAGGGTTACTGTACTTTTTTAAAAAATTTGTGTAGGTGTTTGTTTTTGTGGTACTAGGACCTGAACCCAGGGCCTTCCCACTGGGCTACTTTTCAGCACTTTTTTACATTTTATTTTGAGACAGATTCTCCTTAAATTGCTAAACTGCCCATGTGGGGCTTGAATTTGGAGTCCTTCTGCCTTAGCCTCCCAGAGTGCTGGAATTTCAGTGGTACACCACCATACCCAGCTATCTTTTTTTTTTTTTTAAACATTGAGAGATTTAATATCCATATAGTTGTAATTAATTCTTGTTGTTATATAGTATTTCTTTGTGACTACAACACTATTTATTCTTCTGTGATCCAAACTTTCCCTTTGACCTTATGTATCATAAACATATACTAATTACAAAATTAAGTAAAAATGTAAATTAAGCAAAACTGTCTGTTTCAGTAGTTTCCAGTTGGCGAGCCTTTACAAACAGTGCTCTTATGAATGGTTTTGCATATTTCTTTTGATGAACATGTTTTCATTATGTACCTCGCAGTGGAACTGCTAATCATAGAGTGTATATATGCTCTGCTTTAGGAGGTAAGAGTTTTCCAAAGCAGTTGTGCTAATTTACACTTAGTACCGTATAATAGTTTCTATGTCTCTAATCCTCTTTACCATTTTAGCCAATCTGGAGTGTGTAGTAGCAACATGTTGTGATTACGATATATATTCCTGATGTCTGATGAAGTTAAACACCATGTTGTATATTTCTAGCCATTTGGCTATCCTCTCACTTAATACTTCCTTGTCTTATCTGTTTTTCAGTGGAATATAAATAGAACATCTGTGTATCCCTCTACTTCACGTTATATCATGCAGTAGCACTTGCTGTCTGGCAGAAGTGCAGTAGCACATAAAACAGGTAGAGACAGGACTGTCACCTTTGTGGCTGCAACGTGCGGAATGGTTACCTCTCTAGCTCCAAGGCACTCATTGCTTACTAAACTATGAAGATAAACTTCTTTCAGCCCCATTTTAGACTCACACTGTGTCAATATTGCCTTTCTAGTCCATCGAGTATATATACTCTCTATCTTTCTACATTTTTGTTCCTAGAAAATTGATTAATCAGGAAAGGTGTGTACTTTGCAAGGAGGTGCTCTTTGAGGTCACTGTGTACTGTTGCTCAGAACTACTTGCGCAATGTCAGGCAGGTTGAATGAAGAAGTAGACCTTATTGGAGGAAGACAACTTAGAGACCCAGGGCGAGCAGAAGGAAGTGTTCTCTCATCTGTCATTGTCTCACAGACGGTCAGAGCAGGGGTCTCTGCTCGCAGGGAGGGATCTCATCTCCCTTCTTCTGCAGCAGTGGTGTTGTTAGCAGTGGGGAAGGCAGAGTGACATGCAGGCTGCTCAGTGCCAGGCTGTCAGAATTTGGATTCAGGGTGCCAATTGTATGAGAAAGCTAGCAGCCCAGTACTAAAAAACTGTAGTCCTGTGAAAAGTTGTCCCCACCCTTCATGAAGAGGATGCCTTGGGAGCTGAGCTGAGGTGCAAACCCTCTGGCTGACTTGTCCAGGAGAGAGCTCTCGGGGTCTGTTTGGGACAGTTCTCATCACACTTCATCATAATCTGTGTACATAACCTGTAGGGTTCCCTGAAGAGAGCCTCAATTCTGTAGCTACAAGTGTTAAAATGGGACAGAATTTTCTCACCTGTATCAATTCTTAACATCTGATATTTAGATCATTTAGATCAAGTAAAGATTATTTTGTGGAAAGAATGAATGTTTAGCCAGGCGTGGTGGTGCATGTGTATAATCCCAGCTGCTTGGCAGGCTGAGGCAGGATGGGAGTTCAAGACTGGCCTGGGCAATTTAGATAATAGGAAGTAGGGAGATAGATGTTTCTCCAGTAAGAAGAGGATCAAGAGATGGAGGGGAGAGGGAGGAAGGGGAGGGAAAGTGGATGAAAAAAGGAATTAAAATGCATTAGGTACATGTACCAACTCCCCACAAGAAATGCAAATGTGCTAATAAAAGAATACATGTTCTAGGGATATTAAAACTCATCTTCAGAATTAATAATTTGCTGCGGAATCTCTAAAGATGAATTTTTAAGTGAAAATTAGGCTAAATGTTTTTATAGTTTTTAGTAAAAATGTGAGATGTGATAGATAAAGTTTATTATAAGTCATTCTTAAAGTTTTTGATTATATTTGTAGTTTCATGTATGGTAGAACTGTGAAGATAAAGTTAACAGATGAAAATGTATGTAAGTATGTTAATCATGTTTGCCCAAGGCTTAAATGGTTTGGTTTAATTATATTAAAAAGTTAATGATTAAACTTTTTAGGGGAAGATACTATACAAGTGTTTAATAAATTACATTTCAATTTTTTGTTTCGGAAATGTTAGCAAGAAGGATCACTTTGTGCTCAACATTGCCTGAATAATCTGTTGCAAGGAGAATATTTTAGCCCTGTGGAATTATCCTCAATTGCACATCAGCTAGATGAAGAAGAAAGGATGAGAATGGCAGAAGGAGGAGTTACTAGTGAAGACTATCGCACATTTTTGCAGGTATGGATTTTAAACTCACTAAATTGCATTTTTAAAAAATGGAAAAAAAATGGATATTGTCTAAAAGAAGATGAGCCATTTGTGGTTATTTTAAATATGCACACTAATGACAGTTTTTATCCTTTTTCCTTATCCCCTTCAACTACCCATCAAAATGAACAGCAGCCTTCTGGAAATATGGATGACAGTGGCTTTTTCTCTATTCAAGTAAGTCATTACAAGCATATAATAAATGCTGTCTGTGTCTGAGGCACTGCTTATGCTCAGTTTATGACTGATGTGGAATATCTTTCCAAGACCTTCTATAATCATTGTAATGGTGTGACCTTCAGAAGTTCTTCCAGTAGATTGTGTCTGCAGAGTGTAAGATTGCATGCAAAAATATTAAATTTTTACACAGACAAACATGAACATTAGGATTATGGAATCTTTGCTTCAAAGTAGGGCTTTAGGTGCTCGTAATCGTAAGTCTTTTATTTGTTTTTGGGGTTTTTTTGGTTTTTTTTTTTTGGTGCTGGGGATTGAACTCAGGGCCTTGTACTTGCAAGGCAAGCACTCTAACCACTGAGCTAAATCCCCAACCAATTCTTTTATTTGTTAAATTACAAATTTTTTTGCACTACTGAGAATCAAAGTAACCTTGATTTCCAGGTGTGGTGGTGCACACCTGTAATCCCAGGACTCGGGAGGCAGAGGCAGGAGGATCGCTGCAAATTTTTTTTTTTTTTTTTTTTTTTTTTTTTTTGGTGCCGGGGATCGAACTCAGGCCCTTGTGCTTGCAAACTTTAACCACTGAGCTAAATCCCCAGCCCCAAATTTGAGGCCATCCTTGGCTACATAGTGAGTTTAAGGCCAACCTGAACTGCTTAGCGAGACCCTGTCTCAAAAAAAAAAGAGAACCAAAAAAAAAGTAACCTTGATTTGATTTTGATAAGTCACAATGATTTAAATGCAGTACCTTACATTAAATTAGCCTAACAGGATTGGTTTCCTTAATTATAATTGTAGCTTTTGATCTTTTATTTTTAATTTATAGCTCCTTTTCCTCCTCACAAAGAAGCTAGGGCCTTAGGTGTATTAGGCACACACTCTGATGCTGTATACCCCAGACCCCTATAGCTCTCTTTTAATTCTGTAGGCATTATTTATTTCTTGCAGTGCTGGGGATCCAACCCTCATGCATGCTACGTAAGCCTTCTACCACAGAACTACACTGGAACATTTTTTAAAAATTTCTAGAGAAAGTTACATATGAAATACAGTGTTTGTACAACTAATGTATCTGTGCTAGTTAAGTTTGGAGTCAGTGGTTTAGCTCACAAAAAGCTGTTTTTTGTGTTTTGTTTTTTTTTTAAACAGGTTATAAGCAATGCCTTGAAAGTTTGGGGTTTGGAACTAATCCTATTCAACAGTCCAGAGTATCAGAGGCTCAGGATTGATCCTATGTAAGATCTTTTTTCCTAACTTTTCCAGTGTTTGGTTTCCTAGATTTGATTTTAAGGTTATAATTTCTTAATGAAGGAAATACATTTCGAACAGGTTTTTTTTCTGCAAAAATGAGACTTGAACCCTGGGCCTCCTGCATGCTAGGCAAGCACTTTACCACTAGGCTCCGCCCCAGCACTGGGATGCTGCTGTTTTGCTGCTCCTTGCTTCATTCTGGCAGACTTCCCTTGTCATCCCTTGATGGCCGGTGGCATTTCTCTACCTCTGAGCTTCCCAGCACCCCATCTGTGGCGTCACACAGCAGTCCCAACGTTCTGCAGAGTGTGCTGCTTTGGCCAGGCACCACTGAGCTGCTGCAGAGGTCAGAGAGTTGTGTTGCTTATTTTAGAAAATCCGTGATACATATCTGTAGACTTATCCTAAAGCGTCGCATTTTTGTATATTGCTTGCTAGTCAACAAAATAAATAGAAACTTTTAAAAAATTAGTTCATGTTTGTAATACAGAGTAGTGAAGTTTGTTTTGTGGAATTGGTACAGGCACATAACATATCTTGGTTATTTTTAATCCCTAAATAAGAAGTCTTAGGATTTTAAGTTAACACTGTGTATTTTTTCTTTTTCAGAAATGAAAAATCATTTATCTGCAACTATAAAGAACACTGGTTTACGGTTAGAAAATTAGGAAAACAGGTAGTATCTTTTCTTTCCTATCTTTTTTCTCGTTCTGCCCTCCATTTGAAACTAAAGCGCTGGGGATTTAGCTCAGTGGCTAGAAAGCTAGCCTACCAAGCACACGGCCCTGAGTTCAATCCCTGGCACCAAAAAAAACCCCCAAAAAACAAAACAAAACAAAAAAAACAACAAAACTAAAGTGTAAGGGATCGTTGTCTTTAAAATGAAACTGACCAATAAATACTGTGCATGGCATGGGGTCAGGTTTTTGTTTTTTTTTTTTTTGTGGTACTGGAGATCAAACCCAGGGCTTCATGCCTACTACGTGAACATTCTACCATTGAGCTACATCCTTGGTCTGGGTCCAGTCTTGCTAGGTAGAAATTTGCCATTTGCCATTTTAAGAGGTAATATCCCACTAGATGTCGTGACACATGGCTACTTAGGAGGCTGTGGTGGGAGGATCTCTGGTTCAAGGCCAGCTTGAGCAACATAGCGAGGCACTATCTTCTTTGTTTGTTTATTTTTTGTTTTTTGAGGCAGGGTCTGGCTATGTAGTTCAGGCTGGTTTTGAACTTACTATGTAGCCCAGTCTGTCCTCAAACTCATGGTGATCCTCCTGCCTCAACCTCTGGAGTACTAGGATTACAGGTATGGGCACCATGCCTGGCCCAACACTGTCTTTAAAAAAGAGGGATTATGTCATATTCTTTTCTATATTTATAACAACCATATACAGCTTATATTCTAGCAAAAATTTTGAGCTGGGTGTGGCAATGCAGGCCTCTAATCCCAGCATTTGGGAGGCTGAGCCAGGATGATTAGTTCGAGTTCAAGGCCATGCTGGGCTGCATAGTGAGTTCAGGCCCAGCCTGAACTACATAGGGAGACACTGTCTCCACACACACACAAAAAATTGTATTTAAGACAATGCAAATGTGATTACTCTGAAGTGGATTTTTAATGTGACAAATATGTTACAGTAGGTAATTATTATATTTATAGGTTTGTATTTAGCACAGTACTGTCACAAAGCCTGAAATCATGTCAGACATGAATAAGAGCATTCAACTATTGTTTGCTTTAGTGGTTTACAAGGTTATTGAAATGATTCCAAAATGCAATGCAGTACATATACCTACATAAAATCACTTCTGTTAAAAAAAAAGTGGAATGTGTTTTTAGCAGACATTTTTCCGAAGCAGTCATTTAAAGTCCTTTTTCTTAGGATTTTCAGCCTTCGGTAGAGGATTATTGAAAACCAGCTTGTAGAATAAATAGGAAAGAACTATTGACAACACACAACATAGATGAGTCTCAAAGTAATTAAGCTGAAAGAAGCTTGACACAAAATATACCACACACCATACTGTTCCTTTTTTATAGAAGTCTAGAAAAATAGGAACTAACCCTTAGTGACAGAAAGCAGATTGGCCAGCAGTTGTGTGGGAATGTGGAGGGAGAGGAATGAGGAGTGAGGACACCAGAGGGGCACAGGACACCCAGCCGTGAGGAGTGTGTTCACTGACTTGGTTGTATTGTTGGCTTCCATGGGTGCATACAAATGTTAAAGCCTTCAGACTGTACTGTTTATTGGTAAGTAGGTACTGTTTATTGCATGTCAGTTATACCTCTGTAAAACTGTTAAAATGTGAAATAAGTAAATAACAAAAAGGAACATGAAGTTGAAACAGGGCATTGCATTAAATTAGTAAAAGATAATTCAAAGACAAAAACCTTGCTGTTATGCTTTTAAGTCAGCTGACTGGAGGAAGCCTCATCTTAAAGGATTATTGCTAGGGGATATAGATCAATGGTAGAGCAAATGTAAGTGCAGAAGTGCAAGACCCTGGGTTCAGCCCCTGCATGCACGTGCGTGCACACACACACACACACACACACACACACACACCCCCAATCTTAAGTTCTTCCTGAATTTCTAGGAGCGAGTTATGGAGTAAGCCTCTAAGTGGTATAAAGGGCAGAGACCAACTTAAGAGGGCAGGACACTGCCTGGACTATTTAACCTCTGGTTTTACTTTCAAGTTTAGAAGGTTGTAGTCCACTGCTGTCAACTTTTTATGTAAAGTAATCATTGGATTTTTAAGGTCTGAAGACTTAGATTTCACAGATTTCTTTGTGTTGATTTGTGGGGAAACTTATTATTTTGAGACTTTGAAATTTCAGCTCTTCACAATTGAATTTTTACATTTTTATCTAATTTATCTTTGACAAATATAACAGATGTCAACATTTGGTTTATTATCTTTGGTTTTGATTTATATTTTTATTTAAAGTTATGTTTTTCACTGTAGATTTTTTTGTTTGTGGTTCCTGGGTAATGAAAGAGATTACTGTAAAAAAATATTACCAGCAGTTTCAAAATCTGGGAAAAGTAGTTGCTCATGATATTGACAGTAACTTTTGAACATTTTCATATCTTGTGAGTTGTCAGGACTCCTTTGAGATCATGACTCAATGCTGTTAAATATGACAGTGGCATGGTGATCTTGTTCAGATGAGGTAGTTACAATGAACTCTTGGACTGGCTGACATCTCACAATTGGAATCTGTGGACCAATCCACTTCAGTAGGAGGAAGACTGTCTAGTTGTCATTTTTTCCTATACATCAGTATGATTAGTAATGTTGGACTGACACTTTAAAAAAGATTTAATTATAGCCATCAATAAAGCCATTTTAAAGTACTATCAGAGCAGGGAATGATGGCCCATGTCTGTAATACCAGCTCTCTGGGAGGTGGAGGCAGAATGATTGCAAATTTGAACTCATCTTGGGCAGCTTAACAATTTAGCAAGACCTTGTCTTAAAATAAAAAATAAAAGGTTTGGGGATGTAGCTCAGTGCAAAGGCCCTAGGTTAAAGTTTATGGCTTAAAGGAAACTTTTTTTTTTTAAACAGAATTTTAATAATGATAAATTTGCAGCATTCTCATTTGGTTTTTTAAAAATCATATTATTCATTTACTTTTTTAAAAATCTCAATTTGAGAGCCAGGAGGTTGAGGAAGGATGATAGCAGGTTTGAGGCCAGCCTGGTCTATGCAGTGAGACCGTGTCTCAGGGGAAAAAAAAGAAAAAAAGAAAATCTGTTTGTCATGTTCCTATTGTCTCAGACAGTTTTCCTGAGTTTTGATGGACTATATCCATCCTTGACGTGTGAAACCTCTATGTTGGATACAATGTACACTAACTTAAATATTGACCATTTTTTTTCCAGTGGTTTAACTTGAATTCTCTCTTGACGGGTCCAGAATTAATATCAGATACATACCTTGCACTTTTCTTGGCTCAGTTACAACAGGAAGGTAAATAAAGACTGAAAATTTTGTAATGTTACCTTTTCAAATAGCTAAATAAACTGTATCTTTAAACCAAGCATGATAGCACATGCCTGTAAATCCTAACATTCTGGGAGGCTGAGGCAGGAGGATCATGAGTTTGAGGCTGGTCTGGAATATAGCAAGACACTGTCACTAAAAACACAGTCCTGAGTCCTTAGATGTGAGTGTGATAATGTGGTTACTCTGGCTGTGCAGAGGACTCGTCCTTATGTTTTAGGGCTGTGATTTGGATGATACCGTTCACCGTGGGTTCTCCCTGTCACCTGGCCTTTGCAGCCCTTCTGAGTGATAGCCAGTTGTATCCCACACGCAGGGCAGAGAGGCGGGCTGTGTTCCTCCTGCTGCTCCTTGTACCTTCTAGGACACTACTTCCATGTACATGCCGGCTCCTTTGAGATATGTCCCCTGCCATTTTGCAGTTGTCTGTGTGCCTCTTCCTTTTTCTTTGGATTTTAGGACCTCATATCACTTTTATTGATTTCTACATCACTGATCAATCCAGTACCTTCTTACTTTCAAAGGCCATTTTCTTTGCTCTTGCCAGTACTGTACCAATAGCCATAATCACCTTCCAATCTCAATTACATACATTTTGTTGACTGTCACCTCCCTTCTTCATGCCATGTTTTCTGTTTTTGCTATTCTGACAATTTTTCATGCTGTGCCGTGGGCCCAAACACTCCCCTTACACCTTTACTTCCTTTTTTCACTTGCGCTTGTTTTCTATAATCCATCATTATTATCATTCTACGGCATTTCTCAACTTTTTTTCCTCTTCCTCCCCTCCATCATACTTCTTTCTCTCTTTTTGTTCTTCTTGTTGTTTTCTTTCAGTATTGGGGATTGAACCAGGGCCCTCATGAATGCTAGCAAAGTGCTGCATCACTGAGCTACATCCCAGCCCCAGCCCTTCTCCATCATACTTTAATGACAAAAATTTCGACCCTAGTTAAAGTCAGATCTTGCCATTGGCCATTCCTGTACCAGAGCAGCAGAGCATGGTTAAAAATAACATAAAATATGTTGATTGGTTTTACTTTAAATTTGTGATTACAGATTTCAAATGAAATTTACAATTCTCCAAACCTCTAGCCACTTTCTTCTCCCTTCCTTACACCTCATGGCTTTCCTTTGTATTCTCTTGAGAACATAGAAGCAATTAAGAGAAAACTATTTTTCTACAGCAAATCTGTCAACTTGATTGTCTCTCTGCTTGCATTTTGAGCCTATTAAAGTAGATTGACCCTGCCTTGCACCTACCCAAGACCAGTTTCTCTGTGTAAGTTGGATCCCAACCCCTCCCACCTATTCAAGATGTTCTGCCTCCGTCTCTCCATTCTTCTGGGTGATATTCCCCCCTTCTTTTGATTCCTATCATTGGAGAAATAAGATCTTTATCTCCAATGATTAAGAAGAAACAGCCTCTCAACTCCTTAGAATTCTAGCTACCTTCCCATTTCCAATTTTCTTCTGAGAAACACTGCTACTATGCTGCCGTCCACTGCCCCCTCGCTGAGTTCTGGGGATTGAATCCAGGGAGCACTGAACTATAGCCCCAGCCCTTCTTAAATTTTATTTTGGGACAGGTTCTTACAGAGTTGCCCAGATCCACCTGCCTCAGCCCCCTGAGCAGCTGGGATTGCAGGTGTGCATTACCACACCGGCCTGTCTTCTGTTCCCGAGCTCATTCCAGTCACAGTTGATACCAGCGTGTCACCATGACCTACACATGGCCTGTTCTGGTACTCAGTTCTGTCTCAAGCAGAACAAAATGAAGTCTCTTACAAAAAATTTCAAATAAATATAAAAGAAGAGAAATAATATAATGACCTCTGCCCTGTATACCCTTTACCCAGTATTAACGATTATTTCATGGCTTGTCATCTTTTATATACTCTGCCACCTTGCTGCCTCTGTTTATTTTGAAGCGAATACTGGACATCATTTTCTCTGTAACTATTATTAAACATTTTAAAAGTAGACTTTTAAAAAGCTATAGTCTCAATACTATAATCACACATTCAAAATTTTAACCACAATTGTCTAATAACATCAAATACCAGTCAGTGTTCAAATCTCCATTCTTCCTGCTTGTCTCTTAGGATTTGTGCATTTCAGTCTGAGTTGAAATAAGGTTTAGTAATTGCACTGAATTGGTATATTTTCTAACTGGAGACTTCCTCGCCTCTGTGTTTTTTCTTTTATTTATTGAGCAGAGAAAATGGTTCATTTGTCCTGTTTCCCACACTCTTGGTTGTGTTCATTGCACCCGTTTTCTTGTCCCCATGGGTCCCCCAAAGACTGGTCCTGAGATCAGAATACCTGGTCAGATTCAGGTTGAATTTACGGGGAGTATAACACTTCACAGAGGGTGTGGTACTTGATGTCTGATTGTTTTTTTCTGATTTTACCCCCCCCCCTTTTTTTTTTGAAGACAGGGTCTCGTTGTAGTTCAGGGTGGCCTTGAACTTTTGGTGATCTTTCTACCTCACCCTTCCAAGTGCTGGGTTTACAGGGGCATGCCACCATGCCTAGCTTTGATCTTAGCTTTTAATGATCAATCCCTAGACCTCTTTATTTCATTAACGCTTACAAAATGGTGATATTAGTATCCTGCCATTCCTTCATTCATTAGCCAGAATGCTTCTGTACAAATAAACTCTCTCACGTCAGTTACTTGGTTACCCTAAAGCAGTAGTTTATTACAGGAAAAGCCAGATAAATGTTTTTTTCCCTTTATCTCTGTGTTTATGTTGGTGTTCTGGAGATTGAACCGAGGGCCTCACATGTGCCTAGCATGCCCTCTACCACTAAGTTTAAGCCCCAGTCCCCTTTATCAGTTTTTAAAATTAATTGGTTTTACATGTCATCCAAAAGGGACTATGTCTTTCTTTTCTTTAAAACATTAAACAGGTCAGTTAAAGCATAGTTTTGTGTGTTTCAGCCACTGTGGTTATTCATTTTAATACTCAAATTGTACCATCATGGACCAGTGGGAATATTTTGAGTTTGATCCCAAGCATCTGACATGACCACTAAGCCTTTTGAAGGCTCGTTTTCCTATTTAAGGACATGTTGCAGGCTGATTTGTATATTTCCTCCCCTAGACTTGATTGCTCATTTCCCCAAAAATACTTGGTTCCTTTTATTAGCAGTATTTGGGGATCACAGTCGGCATCAGCACTAGCATGCTTGTTGTTACTGGATTGGCCATCGTGTCATTATTTCCAGTTTGCATTTATGACTATAGTGCTTTTTACTTCTTTGGTTTTTTTATAGTTTTGTCTCTTTTTTATGTAAAACCTCAGTTCCTAACTATAATCCTTTATTGAAATACCACCTACTCTTGGCTTCCAGGCTACCATGCTCTGGTTTTTCTCCTATTTCATTGGCTGCTGCTTTCAGATTCTTTTTGTGGCTCTTGATTTATTCTTTCGAGTCTTTTTTGAAATAATTCAGAGGTCAGTTCTTGGACAACTTCTTAATTATGTACTATCCCACTAGTTTGAATGTCATCCTGAACTAAATCTGTATGTTGATAATTCCCAAACTTTCTCTTTTGCTTAAACATTTGCCTTAACACCAAATTCCTAATTTACATACTTACTTTACTTATGTATTTATTTTCATTTTTTGAGACAGAGTCTCAATATGTAGGCTGAGTTCAGGCTGGCCTTCAAGTCTTAATGGAACTTAGGCTGGCCTTGAATGCCTGGTGATTCTCCTTCCTCAGCCTCCCAAGTGCTAGGATTACAGGCATGTGCCGCCATGCCTGGCTCAAATTCCTAATTTTAGTGTCTTCATTTGAAGTCCAGAAGGCATCTCTAATTGAGTATGTCCATAAAGACTGGCTTTTGTTTGTTTTGTTTTTCTTTCTTTCTTTCGTTTGTTTTTCTGCCCATACACACTGTCTGTTAAGTTTTCCATTTCAGTACGGATCACGCATCTTGCACTCTGGTTCCTGTATACCAGTAATGGCAAACATTTTGGAGCTTTCAGTGATAACAAACGGCTCGCTGTGGCACGTGTGCCATTGGTTCGCCACCGCTGCTGTATATTTGTTGATAAAACAAATGGCTTTTTTTACAAAAAGCCATATTGCTTTTTGTAAAAAGTTAATGAATATTATGTCACACCCTCATTCTTTGCCATTCAGTGACTTCTCAGCCTTTATTACAATCTCAAGTCTTGACTAAAACCCAAGACCTCCAGCGTGTTACCTGAGCAAGGCAGAGTATCTGCTCTTTGTGATGGGCTCCATGGAGTACTGTGGCGAGTTGAGGTATTTATTCGGGCATCTAGAAACAATTTTATTGGCAGAAAACATGTTAAATCATCTGAGCTCTGAATATACTTTGTCCTGTTAAAAAATTAAATGTATTTTTTTAGTTTTCCACGAGTGGTCCTTTTGATCTGTTTGACCTTTAATAACAAAGGCTGTCCAATAACAATCACAAAAGTTTAAGAAAAATTTATTTATTTTTTTTTTAAGAAAAATTTATGATTAAAAAAACTTTAAATTGATGAAACCAACCTAGACCACCCATAATTCATTTTATGTGTGGAATATCCAGCTAGACCAATGAAACTCTTCCAGAACATGAGCCCACCTTTTGGACACCTTGACTAGATTTTGGATATCAGCTTCCTAGCTTGTGTTTTCAGTGAGAAGGTGTCTGTTTGCAGCCGTTTCCACAGGTGATTCTTTTTCCCTGTATTACGCCTCATTACACACAGCATCTGACTCTGTCCTCACATCAAGCCTGTGTGGAAGGTTCCATTGTCGTCTGTTCAGCAGTTGACGAAACCAAGACAGATGTGTGAAATGACAGACACCATGCAGCTGGGATTAAACTGCAGCAGTCTGACTCCAAATGCTCTACTCCGCCCACTCCTCGACCTGCCTCCCTATCACCAGCTGGTGAAGCCTGTCTGGTCAAGCGTTATACTAATAGGGGCCTTAAGAAAATTGTTTCCTTTGTTTCTCATAGTTGCTGGGTGAGACAGCTATTCTAGTCTTACAAGTGGGGAAAGTAAGACTTTGAGACTTTAACTGGTTTTAGGTCACCATACTAGTGCATGTAAGAACCAGCATTCGGGGCCGGGTGTGGGGGTGCATGCTTGGAATCCTGGCACTTGGAAGGCTGAGGCAGGAGGATCGCCACAAGTTTGAGGCCAGCCTGAGTTGCATAGCGAGAGTGAGGCCGGCCTGAATTACATAGTGAAACCCTGTCTCAAAAAAACAAAAGAATCATTGAAAGAAGTTCTTTTTGAAACTTCATTTTGTGTGTTTTCCCCACTTTGCTACACTGCTGCTCATGCTCTCTGTCTCTCTCACGGTTTCCATTTCAGTAAGGGTCACTCTTCTCACACTCTGCTTCAATATATTGTGTTGAAAAAGAAGCCAGAGTGCTTTTTGGTACCATTTTAAATCAATTTTGTGTCTACTATCATTTTAAATCAATTTTGAATCTCTTACTATTTGCTTTAGTTTATGTTTGCCTTTTTTAGGTTATTCTATATTTGTTGTTAAGGGTGATCTGCCAGATTGTGAAGCTGACCAACTTCTGCAGATGATCAGGGTCCAACAGATGCATCGACCAAAGCTTATTGGAGAAGAATTGGCACAAATGAAAGAGCAAAGGTAAAAATAAAGCCTGCAGTATGGAATATATGATAATAAAGAACTAAACCTTCACGCTTACTTTGAACATGTGGTCCTGTTCCTCTTGGTGGCTCTCTTTTAGACCTTAGGTTGTATTTGTTTAATTTTATTTTTTGTGGTACTGGGGATCAAACCCAGAGTCTTGAATATGTGATCTCCCACTGAGCTATACCCCTAGTTCCCTTATTTTTCTTTTATTGTTTTATTTATTTTTTTCTTGTCTTCTTTTTCTCTTTTTCAGTACTGGGGAGCAGATCCAGGGGCACTCTACCGCTGAGTTATATTCCAGCCTTTTGTATTTTTTATTTTGAGACAAGATCTCTCATAAGTTGCCAGCCTCACACTTGCCATCCTCCTGCCTGAGCCCGCCAGGTAGCTGGGACTACACACATGCTCCTCTACACCCAGCTAGACTTTATATTTTTGCAAACTTTATTGAGTCAACTCTCTGAAAGCTGGGTGTGGTGGTGCACTCCTGCAATCCCAGCATTTGGGAGGCTGAGTCAGGAGGATTGCTGTGAGTTCAAGGCCAGCTTGGGCTACATAGTGAGTTCAAAGGCCAGTATGAACTACATAGTGAGACCCTGTCTCAAAAAACCAAGCCAAAATGAAATTTAACGTGTTCTTTTTTTTTTTTTCCTTCATTTTTTGAGACAGGCTCACTATGTAGTTCAGGCTGGCCTTGCACTCACTGTGTATTCTAGGGTGGCCTCAAATTTACAGCAGTTCTCACTGCCTCAACCTGCTGAGTGCTGGATTACAGGTCTTCACCATCACACCTGTCTCATAATACATACAGTCTTTATATTATTAGCCCTATCTGCCAAAAAAATTGTTTTAATTTACTTAAAATTTTAAGTGTGCAAGTCAGGTGTGATGGTGCATGCCTGTAATCCCAGCACTTGGAAGGCCGACACAGGAGGATTGCTTCCAGTTCAAGGCCAGCCTGGGCTACATAGTGAGACACTGTCTCAAAAAGAAAAAAACAAAAAACAGTTCATAGTGGGCTACAGTTAATATGAGTGTTTTTGTTTTTTAGAGTTCTGAAGACAGATACGGAACAAGTCTTAGAAGCAAATGATGGGTCGGGAATGTTAGATGAAGATGAGGAGGATTTGCAGAGGGCTCTGGCATTAAGTCGTCAGGAGATCGACATGGAAGATGAAGAAGCAGATCTCCGCAGGGCTATTCAGCTCAGCATGCAAAGTATAAACATTGTGCTGGGTGCTTTATTCATTTTTGGTGATTTGATTCGGATTATTCTTAGTTTTCCTGGAAGCTAATGTATTAATAGTTAGAAATTCTTTGACAGTTACAGAAGAAGCAGCATGTAGTCAGCTGCTCTTGTAATATAAATCACTTCTATAACATATATTGGGACTATATTAGTTTTATTTAGCTAATATATATTTGTTTCTCCTTATTTTGTGTGGTGATAATAATCCACTAACACAACAGGTTGAGGTTAATCTCTGTAGGAGTCAAATGACTCTTCCCCAAACCAGGTGTTTCATAAATGTGTGCCATCAGACATGACAGAAGGGGCTAGACAGAGAGTATAAATTGATTTGACAGAAATCCAGCGTACTTCGACTGTGGAACTCAAGGCTTGAGCCTTCTGTAGGTGGGCCCAGTTCTTTAGCAGTATAAGGCCCTCAGTAGAGGAGAGCGATGACACACCCCTTGGAGGGTGCAGGCAGAGAGAAGTGTTGACAGATAGCTCAGAGCGGCTTCCGGTAGTTTTTACTCATATGAACTCGCTTCTGCTTTTCTAGTGAAATTACATATCATTTGAATTTTTAAAATGTCTAAACATAATTTAGATTCTGTTAATAGGAAGATTATTTTTATCCTGAGTACCCTGTGCCTCCAGGTATACTTGAATACTGCATATGGTGTGTAGTCCGGTTTTTGATTAGTAGGGCTCTGTTAGATTTGCCCAGTAAAGGATAGAAACCAACTTTTATAATCTTAGGTATTTTTATATAATTTGTTTTTCTTAACACCTTATTTCACAATTTGTGTAGAATCTCTGGTTGGTAAGGGAAGCATTTCAGTTGCCCGAGTACCCAGATACTGAGGATAGAGGAGTGTAGAGAATTTGTTTTATCATCATCTACCTTAAGGTGCTTCAAGGAGTACCAAGCATCTGAAAGTACTGGTTTATTTTTAATAAGCTAAAGAGAGCACGCAGCTGTGGCGTTAAAGACGTCTCATTCCGGGTTGGTCGTTGGACTTGAATTCTGGCAGCTGCTGCATCACAGATGGTGTCAGCTTTGGCTGCAGGGACATTCATTAGATTCAGAGTGTCTGAGATTTTCCCTGAGACTTTTCTTCTTTTCTTTTTTTTCTTTTTGTAAAAGAAGACACTTTATTTGAAGGTGGGGAAGAAGGAAGAGAGAGATGGCATACAGCTACTCTGAATGAGTAGTGAGAATTTGAAAGTGAATTGCTCCCCCAGACTTTTCTTAACATGTGTAGAATAGTAGCAGAATATTTTTAAGAAAAAAACATTTTCAAAGCTTGCTCAAATAAGACTATATCATTGCTCAAACTGGTAAATAAAGTTGTTGGGTTTTGCTCTATTTTATTTTATTTTCAGGTAGTTGCAGAAATATATATCAAGATGTTCCACAGACATCAGGTACAAATCCTACATTTGAAGAGCTGCGGAAGAGAAGAGAAGCCTACTTTGAAAAGTAAAGTAGTTGGTACTGGTTTTAAGTTGCATGTTTAATATTTGCTTTGGCTCTTTTTCTGTTTATAAATGGTTGGCTACTGCCTGAATTCTGAACATTTGAATATATTTATAAGATTTTTTACAGCAAGTATGAAATGAGTGTATTGTAGTTTTAGGGAAGATCTTTGCCTCAGTACTGAATAAATGTTTATCAAAAGGAGAATGGAGTTAGGGCAAGGATTGAACAATGCCTACAGATCCCTTTACGTGCTTCTTGGCTGCCTGACTAACCCTACAACATTCTTCTGTGAGTTAATAGGAAAAACAGCATTTTAAGTTGGGGAACACACAATTCCTAAAACCTTATGTCATGCCCAGTTTTGTAAGTACTTGCAAAGGAGATTTTCACTCTCTAAAAGAATCTTCCTCTCCAGTAATTATTACAATCTTCTTTCCCTTTCTTTTTAAAAAAAACCTCTATCTTAAAAATTAGCTCTATAATATATACTTAGATCCTCTAAGTCTGAAACAAAAGAAGACCCGTGCCTGAATTTGTCCTTTAATTTATGGTATTTCATCATTTCACAGATGCACATGTTTTCACATTTCACCATCCCTGAAATTGAGAAGCATCTTATGTGTAGTCTTTTTCAAGTCAAAACTCAAGTATATGAAGGAAAGTTCTGATTAGATGACATCCTCTTTTCTTGTTTGTTTGTAATGAGACAGGGTCTCACTGTGTTAACTTCCTCTTGATGTGAGATATTTCCAGTCTTTATTCAGTGATGGTTAATGGATTTAATCATATTTAAAAATTTTAAATAATGGTTCTTAGTGCTTTTTATTTCCTTTTAAATTTTAAAATTAGCTTTTTAATTGTTTAATTAGGATAAATCTCAAATTTATACAAATTTAGAGAAACTAGCATAATGAACCCTTTTTTATCTGTTACTCAGACTTAATACATGTCAGCACATGGCCAGTCCCATTTTTTATGTTTCCAACTTTCATTCTTTCAATTCTCCACCTCTAAGCTTGGATTATTCCGTAACAATAACAATTATCATATTATTTATTATTTCGTTCATAACTATTTTAGTATATGTCTCCAAAATGTATATACTTTTAACATAGCCAAGTGCTGTTGTCATACAGTAATAGTGACATATTTATTAATAATAATTCTATATCACATATATAGTTAGTGTCAAAAATAATTTAAAACTACTTCCATAGATAAACCAATATTCTAGAAAATTCATTTTAAGGAATTCCAAAGTGTCTGCTGCCCTTCACTGACCAGTACTGGTACTGGGCATAGTCTCTCCGTGTCACCCAGACACTCACTTAGTGTAGATTAGTTACACCTACTTTCCCTTGATGGTGAATACTCTTCGTACAGGCTGCACGAGGTTTCATAAAGTGTATCGATTAGCGTAATTTGTGTATAACCCTTTGGATTTTTGCTGTCCATAGTGCATTTAACAAGCTTCACACTGACTCCATGTTCCAAGTCTCTCATCATTTCTTCTCATTATTCTGAAGATGTCCAATACTGGGTTACAGGATATAATTGTTCTTTTTATTTTTGTTTTTATTTATTTTGGTTTTTTTGAGCCAGGGTCTCGCTACATAGTTCAGGCTGGCCTTCAACTCAGTATGTAACCCAGGCTGGCCTTGAACTCTCAGCTGTCCTCCTGCCTCAGCCTCCTGAGTGCTGGGACCCAGTGTGTGCCACTACACCTAGCAATGGATATAATCATTCTTAAGACCTCAATGCAGATTTCTACACTATTTTCAAAATAGTTCCCAAATGATATTTCTATCAGGCAGACTTTTTTTTGACTAGAATAAAATGGCCCAAACAGACTGACTTACTTTTCTTTCTTTCTTTCTTTCTTTCTCTTTCTTTCTTTCTTTCTTTCTTTCTTTCTTTCTTTCTTTCTTTCTTTCTTTCATTCTTCTTTCTTTCTCTCTTTCTTTCTTTCCTTCCTTCCTTCTGTCTGTCCGTCCTTCTTTCCTTCCGTCCTTCCATCCTTTCCATCTGTCTGTCCTTCCTTCCTTCCTTCCTTCCTTCCTTCCTTCCTTCCTTCCTTCCTGTGCTGGAGATCAAACTCAGAGCCTTGCACTTGTGAGCTACCACTGAGTAGAGTCCCCAGCCTCGGCTGTGACTTTTTGGTTGCCTAATGTTTGAGCCATCACTTCTGTGACATGGCGTAGTTTATCAGATAAGGTTCAATTTAACAAACAGAAACTACTAGGGGTGTTTAAGTAGAAAAGTATTTAATACAAAAATTAGGAGAGCTGGTGACTGTTGTATAGTCAGGATGATGGGGAGTTGGTACAGTGGTCACAGACCTGCGGCACGCACGTTATTTGTTTTTCTTTTAATACGAAAGATGTTAATATATGAGTTGGTTTTTCTAAACTAAAGTATTCAGGTTAAATGCAGTGTTGGCACTTTGTGATAAGTGAGTGAGTTTTGGATTACAGTTTGGGCACTCGTCTCTAAAAAGTTTGCTATCACAGGTTGTATCAGGTTTAAGAATGCACAGATTTAAAAAAAAAAGAATGCACAGATTTAAGTAAGCACAATAGTCATACATAAAGCACGTTATAGAATTTCTTTCTTGTGTAAAAAATACTGTTAAAAATCTACCTGCTGTAGCTGTGATCCTGGGGTTGGAGGAAGCCAGCGCCACAGTTGTCTAGACCTGGGAGCATAAAGTCTGCCCCTTACTATAACTAAAGCCATGAAGCAGAATTCAAGGACTGCAGGAAGATGCCTTGCCTCATTTCTGCCTTTTAACCCCTCTGGGAGTGATTTCTTTGTAACCGGAACTCTGTCTGTAAAGGAGTCTGAGACGTTCAGGCTCTAGCTCTGCACCCTCTGTAATACCAGAAAGTATTTTAGAACGCACAGTGACCGTTATGTTTAAATGTTTTAAAATGTAGATTTTTATGATACTTTTTTTTTTTTACTTTAAAAAATATAGAAGAGGCTAGGGATTTAGCTCAGTGGTTAAAGTGTTTGCCTACTAAGCACAAGGCCCTGAGTTTGATCCCCAGCACAAAAACAAAAAAAAGAAGAATTTAATGTAATAAATACCACTGAACACTTAACGATGTGTTGTTTTCATATCTTTAATTCATCAAGTATCTTGTGACTATCTGCTGTGTGACAGGCATGGTTTTAGGCACTAAAGAAACAGATAAACAATATAAGGTTTGTGCTTCTTTTAGCTTATACCCTAAATAGGAAGCTAAATAGAAAAATGTCAGATGGTGATAAATTTATGCTGAGAATTAAAATGAGATAGAACGCCAAGTGCCTGCCTTAGGTAGGGTGGTCAGGAGGGGCATCTCTGGGCTGATGTGTAAGCTCAGATTTTATTAACAAGAAGGAGCAAGCCATGGAAATAGCACATAAATTTGCAGGGCAATTTGAGATGTTTTATCTTCTCAAAGGTACTTTTCAGCAGCTTTTAAAACATTTAAGATTCAACAAACCAACTGTCATTTCCATAAGAATAGCTACCAGTGAATCTTAGTGTACAATAAGTTATTTTGTGGTAAAAATAACTACTTAATTTATCTGAAACATTTACATTTTTATATCTAGGTTTCCTAGGATGTGCACTTCTATACTGTTAATAATTTATATCTTTATACTTTTAGTTATCAGACTAATTATTCTTGCCACCTTTTGTGGTGTTTATGCCAATGACTGTTTTGGTTCATGATGCAATTTGTTGTCTATGAGAATAGATTTCTCATTATGTATTTAAGTTTTGCTTTTCTAACGTATATTCACTTTTGAATGTTGCAGGCAGCAGCAGCAACAGGCAGGTCCACCCAGTCAGGCTTTGCAGCCACGTGAGAGGCCGACCACAAGTTCAGGAGCCCTTGGAAATGATCTAGGTACAGCTCTCTGAGAGTCCGTCATATTTCTTGCGTGCTGTGTTTGACACACAGGCTCCATGTGATGTTTTACATTTTTCTTCCCTCTTTAATCATATTAAAACTTTTAAATGAATTTATAATCTAAATTTCCTTTGATTAAGGAGCAGGCAGACAGAACAGTCAATGAATATTTAGTTATAAAATTGTAAGTATAGTATCTGCAATGTTATAATAATACATTCTCTAAAAAATTCTTGAGAGATAATAGTAGTAGATGGAAATAAATACATTTTACTATAATAGTAGCAGATGGAAATAAATACATTTTACAAAATTCTTGAGAGATAATAGTAGTAGATGTAAATAAATAAAAACTAAAAATACTTGAGTGTAATCAAAATAACAAGAAATGTAGAGTTGCTCACCAAGCCTTGGCTCAATAGGTCTTAAACTTTGGCCAAGTATTGTCAGTAGAATTCTAGTAAAAGAGAAATTGTGTCTGACAAAGGTCTTGGGAGGAGACTATAAAGAACTCTCAAACCTGTACAGTAAATGAATGAAAGCTTTGAAAAGAGATTTCATTAAGTAAGAGAGGGATGAGCCAGGCATTGTGGTGGTGTACTTGTAGTCCAAGTACCTGAGAGGCTGAGATAAAAGAACTCTGAGTTCCTAAGCTATGTAGCAAGTTCAAGGCTGGCCTAGTGGAGTTTGGGGATTTAGCTCAAGTGGTAGAGCACTTGCCTAACAAGTACAAGGCTCTGAGTTTGAGCCCCAGCACCCTCCACCCCCCCAAAAGAGTATTAAACAAAAAAAGACTGGCCTGGAGTACATAGTGAGACCATGTCTCAAAAGGAAGAAAAGAAAAGATATAGGGATGTATCAGTCAGTACTTACTAGAGAAGCAGATTTAATGTAAGATGTACAAATATATAAGAATTTACAAGATTGGCTTATAGTGGCCACTCACAGAGTTGGGTGTGGAGGAGTGCCAAAGGTCAGTCTGCCCACTGGAGAACCGAAGGATCCAGCCGAAGGCCTGGAGCTTAGTGTGGTGTCCTGTGAGAGGCCGTGTCAGGAGACTGAAGTGTGTGTGCTGGAAAGCTGAAGAGCCTCCGCGGGAAGCCAGGAGTCCAAGGTGAAGGTAAAGACTGGAGTGCCTCCAAAGAAACAAGCGTGCCTGCCTTCTTCGTTTCCCCATTGTATCATCCAAGCTTGCAAGCCACCAGGGTGGGTGTTCTGTCTTCAGTAAATCCCTTCAGCCACACTTAGAATTGTGCTGATCCAATTTAGTCAGGTGTTTCTCACCCAAGTTAACACAATCAGTTAACTATCACAAGGGATGACAAATGAGGACATGAGAAGATGCTCAGCATCACTAGTCATTAAGGAAATGTACATTAAAACTACATTGGGATACCACTACATGTCTGTAAGAATGGCTTTATGAGAAAATAAGACACCCAAGTATCAGCAAGGATCAGAGCATCTGAAGCTCTGACACTGTAGTGGGAATGCAAAGTGGTACAGCAACTTTGGAAAACAAGCCTGACCTTGTTTAATAAACTTACGTGTACAGTATCTGCTTAACTATGGCAGGAGTCCCACTCCAAGTATGTAGCCAAGAGAAACAGAACGCTTAGGTTTACACAGAAAGTTACATGTAAGTGCCTGTAGCAGTTTTATTAATAATTGCCTGAAACTGGAAACTGCCTACAGGTTGGCCTTCTTTTGGTGAAGAGATACACAAACTATGGTACTATATCGAAACAGTTGAATACTGAAAGGAATAAACTCGTACTTTTTCCTACTCCTCCTTGAAGAGCAGCCAAAAACCTCATTTGAGTAAAATGAGCATAATAAGAATCTCAAAGGTACAGAGAATAGAGATTGGCTAGGGATCTCAGCACCAAAGAGTGACATGGCAGTGACTGGCCTGGTTTTTTTTTTCCTAACATTTCCTGATCTTGGCTCTGAAAAAAGCCACAGGTGCAGACCAAGAGGAAAGCATACCCACCACAGAAAAGGAAAAAAGCATAATGCGTGTAATGTGTGTAGGCAAAAAGAGTTGCTTCCCAAGATGAAGACTTTAGAATAATGCACACCCTAATCCAGTCAGAAACCATAGAATAAACTGTTCCCACCACACTTCCTACCAGGACAGTGGGAGTGTACATTTATATCCCAACATGGCGGCAAGAAGGCACATCTCTTCCCTTCCCTTGCCAGGGTGGTATCAAAGAAAGCAGAATGGGGAGCTGGGATCTTTCTTCCCTCCAGGAGGAACTGCAGCTCCCTTTTCCATGGCAGTCCCAGGGAGGCTGAACCTCCACTTGGTGATAGGTCGGCCTTCTTGTAGCTCTCCGCATTGGTGATGTTGGAGAAGTGGCCTAGTAGAGAATCAGGACTGGCACTGATACCCAGCAGCAGCGAAGCCGCTCTGTGGTGTCTTTGGAGGCGCATGGGGAGCAGT
The DNA here is from genome assembly GCA_004026905.1 of Hystrix cristata. NCBI lineage: Eukaryota > Metazoa > Chordata > Mammalia > Rodentia > Hystricidae > Hystrix > Hystrix cristata. The sequence continues at coordinate 63,134 of PVJO010002113.1, read as the reverse complement.
AACAAAGGACTCTTCTCCTGTCGGAAAGACGTCAGTGGAGGACGAATGGCAGCCAGAACTCCCACATGTGTTCAGCAGTAAGCGTCAGAGCCCCGAGGCAGCCTGGATTTCCATCCCAGCCAGGCGCTGGCCGGGGAGCACTCCCTTTTCCCACTGGTGCCGTGTGGGAGGAGGCTCGCTAATAAGGTCACAGGTCTCATAACATGATCTCCCAAGTGCCCGGGATTCAATAGAAAATACTTGTCGTATGAAGAACCAGGAAAATCTCAGCTTGGATGAGAAAAGACAGTCAATAGACACCAACACTTGGACGGCATTGATGTTAGAATTACGCAGTAAGGACTTTGAAAGCAGCCATCGTAAAAATGCTTCCGTAAGCAGTTTCAATGAACATGCTCAACACAGATGAAAAAATAGGCTTCACAAAGAAATAGAATATATGGAGAACCACATGGTGGAAATTTTAGAGCCAAGAAATAACAATACCTGAAGTTTAAGACTGAATGGATTCAGTAGCAAAATGGAAAGGATAGACATTAAAGTCAGTGAATTTAAAGACAGAACAGTAGACATTACGCATTATGAAGCCATAAGAAATAGACTGGAAAAAATGAATACAGCCCTGGAGTCCTGTAACTTTGTAACAAAAGACTGATATTTATCTCATAGCAGTCTCTGAGATGAGAAAGAGGAGGGGCTGAAAAAGTTTTTGAAGAAATAATTTGACAAAGGATAGAACATACAAATTGAAGAAGCAGAGTGAATTTCGAATAGGAAAAACCTAAACAAACCCACATCAGTCTAGGCTCATCAGTCTTAAAATCAGCAACAAGTAACCTTCCCAACAATTTGAATGGTAGCAGATTTCTTATGAGAAATAGAAGAACAAAGGAAGTGAACAACATTTCCAGGTGCTGAAAGAAAAGTTTTAAACCCAAAATTATCTATCCAGGGAAATATCTTTCAGGACTAAAGGGAAATTTAAGAGAATTTGTCTCTAGCAGACGTATTCTGAAAGGATGGCTAAACAGAAAAAAAAATTATAAAAGAAGTAATTTAGATCTATCTAGAAGGAAGAAAGAATAAAATATGAGTAAACAATAGACTTTCTCCTCTTGAATTTTCTAAATTATGTTTGATGGTTAAAGCAAGAATTATAACATTGATTTGGTTTTCAGTATAAATATAGGAAATATTGAAGACAATTCTGTTGTATATAAGGGAAGTAAACATTCTACATTTTTTTTTTTTTTTGAGGTGTGCTCTTGCTATGTTGCTCAGGCTGCTTGTCCTAGCTCAGCCTGCTGAGTTGGTGGGAACTACCATGCTGACTCTCTGCCTTTCATTTGAACTAGTGTAGTCATTTTGGAAAGAACTTTTGGTTATTTCTTAAAAAATTGAATACGTACCATATGATCCAGCATTTAGACTCCTGGGTGTTTATCCCAGAGAAATGAAAATGCTCATAGCAACTTTATCATAATCAAAAACTGGGGACAACTGAGATGTCCTAGTGTAGGTGAATGGTTAAACAAACTATCATACATCCATACCATGGAATACTACTCTCAGTTAAAAAGACAAAAACTCAAATTGTTGATACATGCAATAACTTGCATGCTAAAGTTGGAAAAGGTCTTAAACTGTTTGTATAACATTCTGAAAATAACAAATGTGTAGTGATAGAGCACATAAGTGGTTGCCAGCAATTAAAGGAAATGGAGAAGAGTGATGTAACTATAATGCAAGAGCAGGAAGGAGATCTTTGTGGTTCTGTAAGTTGTATGTCTTTGTTTGTGTTTGCTTTTGCAGTGCTGGGGATCAAACCCAGGCTTTCATACATGCTAGCCAAGTGCCCTCCCACTGAGCTGCCTTCCCCAAGCCCTCTAGCTCTGTATCTTGATTGTGGTGGTAGTTACATGAATCCACATGCTGATAAGTACCGTACAGAACCTCACACAACATTGTGTACCAGTATTGATGTGTGGATTTGGTTCTCAGCTTTAGTTATATAAAATATAACTGTTGGGTGAAATAGATGTAAATTTGGGTGAAATTGGCTAAACTGAAAGGAACACTCTGCAACTTCTGTGAAGTGACAATTTCAAGATTAAAAACTTTTTCCAAAAAGTACAAATTGTTACTAAACACAATCTCCAATGCATTTTGCTAAGCAAAAGAGTCGTATTCAGAAGGCTAAGTACTTATTACTGTATGGTTCCATTTATAGGATATGTGGGAAAAGGCAAAACTATACAACAGAGAATATTGTCAGTGGTTCCTGGGATTTTTTTTTCAAGTACGTGTTTTGGTACTGGTTATGCAACTGTGCATCTGTCAAAGATTGTAAAACTATAAAAGGGTAAATTTTACTTTATGTGAATTTTAAAAAATGAAAAAAAGCTGGGTGTGATGGCGCACACCTGTAATCTGTAATCCCAGCACTTAGGAGGGTGAGGGAGGAAGATTATTTCCAGTTTGATGCCAGCCTGGGCTGCATAGTGAGTTCAAGGCCAGCCTGAACTACACAGCAAGACCCTGCCTCTAAAAAAAAAGGAAACTAGTGTTCAAAAAGAAGTATGTTTCCTGAGAGTTTACCTTTCGATGATTGAGAATTTTCCAGAAATTTCTAAGAAATGTGTGTTTTATTTCCCAACAGGTGATTCTATGAGTGAAGAAGACATGCTTCAGGCAGCTGTGACCATGTCTTTAGAGACTGTTACAAATAATTTGAAAACAGAAGGGAAAAAATAATACCTTTTAAAATCTTTCACATATTCATAACTTTCCAACTTTGTCCTTTGTGCTTACAGCATAGGGTCCATTTTGGTGATATATCAAACAGAGCATTGTTCATCAGAGGAAATGTTTAGGTGGCTTGCAAACAAAATGAGAAAGTAGGAAATGTGTCAATTGCAGGACTAAATAATGATCCTCGAGAAACTAGCCAAAGAGACATTCAGCAATTAAAGAAATTTAAAATAGTCTTGTAAATGTTGCTTTTTCTTTTTAAGTGTGCAATATCTAATGTGTTTAAAATTAGGGCATTTTTCTTGGCTATTTTTGCAGACCACCTAATTAGTTCTTGCCAGAGAACTTGTTCCGTATGGTTTTATTTTTCTCTTCTGTTGTAGGTAATTTGGCTCACTTTCAACATCTAATAATTGCTTTTATTTGTCATTAACCAAATTAACCTTTCAGGAAACTGTCTCTTGTCTGTCTTGATGATAATAATAATGGTTCTGGAAGGATAAACCTTTCTCCCTGCCAACTATATGTGTCATGCATGATGTTTTCTTGTGTTGTTTTCTGTGATCATAATTTCTCCTCTACCTGGTTTTCATTATTTTTCTACAGTCCCTTTGAAAGATGATGACCTTTTCTGAGGTTTTGGTTTTTTTTTTAAGCACTGTACAATGGGATCATTATTTCATGGCTTTGGTGCATTCCTAAACTCTGAAATCAGCTCTGCACAAATATTTGAGAATAAATGAGCATTTTTAAAAAATGTATAAGCATTTGTTTTCCCAGATGCTTTATGAATGTCTTTTCAATTATGTCACAATTTTACAGCTTTGTTGTAATCCTGTTTTCCTGCGCCTTATTATTTCCTTTCTTCTCCAATTGAGAAAAGTAGGGGAAGCATAGTATACAAAGCAGATTTCCTTCTGTATACCCACTATGAATGTATAGTAAATGTAATCTGACCTTTAATTTTATTAGCAGTTTTAGTTTGTTTTTTCTTTTGTGATTAGAGCTTTGTGTTCTATTTACAGTAGAGTCATGGATTGTAGACTTCTACTTCACATTTTTCAGTAGGGATAGCTTGCCCCAGGGATGGTGATATGGAACAGGAAAATAATATACTAATGAAAATATATTTAAAAGTATACTGTTATTTGACAGTTGAATTATGTTTAAATAGCTTAAGATTTGTAGAAGTCACAGTAATTATTGGGTTTGTAAGTAAGAAAGTCCTTAAGTGGTTTTTTTTTTTGGTGGGGGGTGCTGGGGATCGAACTCAGGGCCTTGCACTACTAGGCAAGTGTTCTACCACTGAGCTAAATCCACAGCCCCTGATAAACATTCTTTAACTGAGATGCACAGAATTTCTTGCTAGGTCACTATAATAGTAATGTGATTTTGGTGAAATTTGACCATCTCTCTGAAATGGATGTTTTAGCTTCTGTTACCTTCTCCTTATCCCTTTTTGAAGCCTTTTTGAATGTTGACTTGTTCGTAAGCTAAACTTCAAGAAGAAATTTCAGGCAACAATTTAAGAAAAGTAAAGTGTGGTGTGTTGCCCTACTGCTTTGTAGCTACACACATTTTATCAGGGAAAGTTTTGATCTAGGATTTATTGTTAATTGAAAAAAGATTAAAGTATCTTTTATTTATAATTATGAAATATCTTTTTCGTGGGTAGAATCTTTTAGTTTTGTTTCGTTTTGTTTTTGGCACAGGGTCTTGGTATGTAGTCCAGGCTGGCCTTGAACTCACTGCACACCAGGCTGGCCTCAGACTCACGGTGACCCTCCTGCTTTCCCCTCCCGAGTACTGGGATTGTGGGGGTGGCCACCACACCTGGCCCCGCCACAGATTTTTGAAGTCATTATTTTGTGCTAATTAGTTTTCTAAAATGTCCCTATAAAAATTAGTTTTATTTTAAAAGGTGAAGTTTTAACAATTGAAAATGTTTCAGAAGAATTACAAAATTTTAGAACTGCAAGGGATATCCATCGAGAGTTTAGGAATACTTCTTCAAGATTTACAAAGCTGAATATTTTATGACTGAATATTAATGCAGTTATCTCCAGTGTGCTGGTCAAATTTTCTATGAATATTTAGCTCTTCTCTTTTCCCTTTGAGTAATTACATTAAACTTCATATAGTTGATGAACTACCTAATATAAAAATAGGAAAACCAGTATGCATTTAAACTTTTAACTTTAGAGTTTATGAAGTTCATATATTACAGACCCTGAATAAAGCACTTAAAAAACATGGCACACTGGCCTTCATGTGTTAGGGATTTTTTACAGCAGAGCTGAGCACACACTGGGTATGTTTGAATGTGTTTGTTTAGAAATTGTTATATTTGGCAGGCAGATCTAGAATCACCATTGACCTGCCATCTTGTTTGGATGGCCTAAATTTATCTGAATGTTTATGTTCCATTTCTTTCTTTCTTTCTTTCTTTTTATTTATTTTTTTTAAATGTTTTTGAGACAGGGTCTCACTGTGTAGTTTGGGCTGGCCTTAAACTCATGGCAATCCTCCTGCCTCAGCCTCCCAAGTGCTGGGATTACAGATGTGTGCTACGGTGCCCAGCTTTTTTTGCTTTTTTTTCTTTTTCTTTTTTTTGAGATGGGGACTTGCTATGTAGTTCAGCCTGGGCTTGAACTCATTGTATGACATAGGCTGGTCTTGTACTTGCAGTGATTTGCCTGCCTCAGCCTCCTGAGCGCTGGGATTACTCCATTTCTTTCTTGGTTAGCCAGTATGAAAAAATGCCAATGCTTCTAACCTTACTATCAAAAAATTTAAGTTATACAAAGCAATAATTCATACACCAGGAACTACCATTTACTGTAAACCATCTGTGAGAAAGGAAGAAGTAAATTCACAGTAATTGCCCTGCTAAAAACTTTATAAAGATTTCCATTTTGTTTTGCCAATTGGGAACACTCTAATGTTTAATATTTAAACTAATAGTATCATTTTTCTAATGTATAATTTGTATTACCAGAATAAAAAATGTACAGTGGTAATGCCAGTGTTACAAGTAAAGTTTAAGCAAACTTCCGAACTTCGGAAATGCCACTTTCATATTTTCAGGTATCATGGATTTATTAAGTAGTTATTTATGTTTTAAGAACTCAGAGTTAACCTTTGATCTGAAACAATCAGTGTATTTTTTATAGTAATTAACAAAGAAATATTTCAGTAATGTAAATTGTGTGAAGTGGTTGCTGCAGGTAAACTATATTCTAAGATCTTGGCCAAATAATTTATAGTTCACAGAATATTTTGTTCAAGAAGGTGCTTTTTTTCTTTAAAACTTGATTTTTCTTAAAGCTTTATTTATAATGCCAAAGTTAATAAAGAAGACAACTCAGAACTAGTTTAGTAGTATTATAGGCAAAAACTACTGGTAGTCTATATTGTTTCAGTTAATAACAAGTTGAACAAAATGAATTTTATTCTAGTGAGAGCTGAAATCACATTTTGAATATTTACATGTTTTGATGTTGTTTTTAAAATCAGGCTAGTGCCAAGAGTTACTAAATTCTTAAGACTGGCCCACTAGACTATGCAAAGCCAAAGTTTGATTCTGTGTATAATCAAAACATGGTAATACAAAAATCAAACATTGAAAAATCTTTATGTTTTCAGTAATTAGGAGGATTCAATAATATTGAGACCTCCTACTAAAAACTTTATCTGTCAAGTGAGGGCATAGCTCAGTGATCGAGTTTCTTGCGTAGCACCCCTCCCCAAAACAAAAACTAAAACACAGCTTTATCTGCAGCTGGAGAGGCCCTAAGCCAGTATTTTCAAAATGAATTGTTGTATCTGAGCCCTAACAAATATGGAGATACGATATAGTGACTTTAATTAAGAAAAACCAGATTGGATCAACTAATTGTTTCAACAATGTAAATAATTTTTTCATATTCAAAATAAAAGCTCTCATTCCTAGTCCTTTTATAACTAGCATCTTTTGCTAAAGAAGTGAACTGCCTTTGTATTTTTTAAAGTCTTATATGTATTCTATTCTTCCATGAATGAAGATATAGTGACATGGTTAGTTCTTGAATTTTGATTGTTTTTTCTTTTTTGGGGGAGCGGTTTGAGACAGGGTCTCACCATGCAGTTCAGGCTGGCCTTGAACTCACTAAGTAGCCTGGGGTGACCTTGAATTCACAGCCTCCTGCCTCAGCCCTGCCAGGTGCTGAGATTGTGGGCACGCATCATCATGCCCGGTGAATTTTGATTAATTTGAAGAATTCTTTTGCTAGTTTTATTTTTTCCAAACAGTATGGCGTTTTAAGAATTAATACTAAGAATATAGTTTCTAAATGTATGGCAATTGGCATGTTTAATAACAGCGTATCAGTATTATTTTTAGACTGGATACATAGACAAAGCAATGGGAAGCATTAGCAAAATGTATGTGGAGATTTCTGATTTGTTTCAGAGACACTCTGTTGTCTCTTGTGTTAGGTGAATGAATCCTGGAATTTTTTTAGGGCTTTTTTTTTTCTTTTTTGAAAGAGAAAAACATAAATTTGGACTGTGATTATTTAATTTCTACAACACTGGACTACTAGGAATCACTTTTTAAAAATTACTGTTCTGTATAAACTTTTTGAAATTCACATACAAAAACACATGTGAAAGAAAAGGTGTTGTCTTTTGGCCATGCTGTAAGTGCACTGTGGCAGTGCTGTTTGCTCAGGACCCACCTTGCAGGCCTTAGGTCTGCGCCCTCTCCTGTAGTGTCCTTCCCCGTTACCCACACAGGCCTCCCTGTCTCGTCCTCCGAAAGCTGGGCTTCCAAAGCACTGTTGAATGCTGAGGATTCTGTTGTTGATGATGTTCAATGAGTTGTATTTTAAATATCAAAGACTATTAAATAAAGAGAATGTTTGCTTTTTTATTTCCTGTTTTATTGGTGTGTGTTAAGTCATAGCCGACCTGTTCCAAGGATGGAGGGGCAGCCACACCTGTGGGATCCAAGCGCTCTCCTGAAAAGCAGGTTTAGGCCACATGCAGGCTTGTTGACGCAGACCCGCAGCAGCAAGGTGGAGCAGCCCCTCTCAGCTATGCTCACTCTCAGCAGAGTGGGCTGCTGCTCCTGCCAAAGGCCCTGGGACTACCAGAAGGCAAGGAATCCACATTTTATTTGAAATCTGATTCTTAAATGTTTACTGAATTATTTTTTAACCCTGAAAGCCCAAAGCACATTGGTAACTACTTTTGTTTTTTTGAGATGTTCTCACTGTGTAATCCAGGCTGGCCTTCACCTCCTGAGTGCTGAGGTTACAGGCCTGTGCCCTTCTCCTCCCCACCAGTAACTTTTTGTTTTGTCTTGGTTTGCAATACTGGGGATTGAACCCAGGGCATTCACACTGAGCCATATCCCCAGTCCTTTATTTTTTTTTTTCCAGACAAGGTCTTACAAAGTTGCTGTCTTTGCTCAGGCTGGGCTTGAATTTGTGATCCTCCTGCCTCAGCCTTCCAGAGTGGTGGGATTGCAGTGTGCCATGGTGCCCAGCTCTGGCTTATTTAAGAGTGGTATTTTCTTCATTTTATCCAATTCTAAACACCAGAAGCCAAACATAGTAGTCGTGAGCCACATGTTTCAGTCAATAATGGACCATGTATACACCTTTTAGAGCGTTCAGTGATAAAAAAAAAAAAGCCCATGTAGCACACGTCATAGGTTCATGTGGTCGCATAGAATTAAAATATAACCCGAGTCTGCTGTAGGTTATACTAATAGGGTCTGTATAAATACATTCTGATGTTCACACAAGAACTAAATTGCAGGCTTTCCCACCTCCAGGCAGGTTGTGACATTCCTGGCCCCTTTTGTCCTTTTGCTGTCCCTGCCCCTGGACTTCATTGGCCATCTTCCTGCTGCGAGGACTCTTGCACACTGCGCTACCATCATTGATTTGCATGGTTTGCTCACAGTGTGGAGTTCTCCCTGTGCCAAGGATCTCAGCTACCCTCCGTCTCACAGGCAGCTCTTAGGTCATTCATTCAGTCCTTCATTTGTGTACTTTCCATGTGCTATGCAAGGTCCTAGTTCCTTAGAAACAGAGTCATGAGTGAAATATTCATATTCTGAATGGGGATACTCTGTTGCGAAGGCTTTGCACTCTGCTTGGCCATGAAGCACAGGAAACATTTGCATTAGTGAACTGGATTTCATAAGGTGCTAAGAGCTTTGTGATAAGAAAACAAAGGGTGCTGGGACAAGTGCCTGGAAGAGAGGGCTACAAGCCATGCGAAGGTGAGGTGCCACCGTCCATGCCAGAGGGAGCGGCCAGCACAGCACTGTGAGTTGGGAGTAGTTCGTTGCCTCAAGGAACAGAAAGCTAATGAGATTTAGCAGGTAGTGAACAAAAGATGAAATTGAGATTAAGCACAATCTTGTGAAGTTTTATATTTCATTACCCTAAAGCAATCTTAGTTCTATTTTCTAGAATAATTGTAAGTCTTTTTGTTTTTTGGTGCTGTACATTGACCCCAGGGCCTTGCACACGCTAAGTTTGCATTCTACCACTGAGCCATACCCCAGCCCAAGTTTTAAAAAAAATCTTTCTTTCAGTACTGCGGATTAAACTCGGGTGCTGTACCACTGAGCTACCTCCCCAGCCCTCTTTATTTTTTATTTTGAGACAGGGTCCTTGCTAAATTGGCTAGACCCAAACTTGCAGTCCTCCTGTCTCAGTCTCCTGAGTAACTGAGATCAGACATGTGCCATCACACCTGGCGTTAAAAAAAACTTTTTAAATGTTCGTTACCTACTTTTCTATCAAAGAGCAATTCATTTCAATGTTCACCTCATGCAGCCCAATGGACTGGTGGATTTCTTTGCACATTTTGTTAGTGCATATTTGTTATACAGATCAGTGGACTTTATTTTGGCAGGTTTGTACATGCACATAACATACTTTGATTGTTTTTGTCACCTCATCATCCCACCCTCCCCCGAGTCTTACATTTTGGTGAGGGGGGTTCAATGCATATATTTTGATCATGCTCATCTCTGCATTACGTGTCTGATACCCTCTTCCTCCTTATTCCTTTCCTCTAACAATAATTTCCCTCCTTTTTTGTCATCTTTCTTAGATTCCATATATTGGGGAGAACATGCCATACTTGTCTTTTTGATTGTAGTATACTTCACTCAACATCATGATCTCTATCTAGATCTATCTATTTTCCTGCAAATGATGGCTGCATAATACTCCATCATGTTTATAGCACCACATTTTCTTTATCCATTCATCCTTTGATGGGCACCTAGGTTGGTTCTGTATCTTGCTATTGTGAATTGTGCAACAATAAATGTAGATATGCAAGTATCTCTAGAGTATACTGACTTTAATTCATTTGGGTATATACCAAGTAATGGCATACCTGGAGCAAATGGTAATTCTATTTTTAGTTTAAAAATTGTTCTTGTTATTAATAAATGTTTACAGTGCATAATGATTATATTCATTGTGGGGAGATGGTACATGTATATTGAGGAACCTCCACAGTCATTTCTATAGTGGCTACTCATTTACATTCCCACCAACAGTGTAGGAGAACTGGCTGGATTTTAATGCTGAATGTGTTTCAAATCAGAATTTTTAGGCAAGACTCCCACCCTTTACCTGTACATTTTATTTTCCTTCCTGTTAAATTTACGCATTTTTCTTCACTATCAGACAACTATAGTTCAGCTTTGAAATTTAAGTGTTAAAGAGAAGAATGCCCAGCAGTACACAGGAAATGAAAGCAACAAGTACCCTGGAAGGTGAGGATGAGATGTGGACTGGAATCAGGATTTTGATTAAGTCTCTGAAAGAAACAGCAGATTTCTTAGAGATGAGGACTATATCAATAAAAATATTTTAAGTAATTTGTAGAACTGAAAAACAGTTTTTGAAAAGGCTAAGTGGCTAGCATAATTAATGAAACAAAAACCCACAAGTAAAGCACGTTATTAATTTCAGAGCATCAGAGATAAAGAGAAGATCTGACAAGTTTCCTGGAAGATACACAAGGTCAGAAAAGAACCAGAGATCAGAGCAGGAAAACACAGCCCTGGGTAAAAAGGATTAAGTCTAAACCAACTGATAGAATTCTTGATGTTTTCTTGAAAAGAGAAGTAGGAGTATGTTTTACAATTCTGCTAGTAGGTTTCACCAAAGTGATTCCAAATTTTAAAAATGGAATCTCTTAACTTCAGGAAGAATAAAAGATGAAAAATCAAGATACCTTAGTATACCACTTGGCTGGGCAGCAATGAACAAGGCTTAGGTGATCATATGAGATAGACACTGATTACTTACTTTACCAAAAATTATGGTATCACTATATTGAGAGTGAAGAAGGAAGGCAAGTGGAGGTATGGGGAAATGTAAGAATATGAAATTTTTATTTTTCACAGTGGAGACTCATCAGTACCCAAATTTAATGAGAAAGTGGCAATTTTAAGCATAATACAAAATTCAGCGAGAAATAGACGAATATTGTAAAGTCTACTCTAAAGCTGAATTTTTGCTTTATATTTGCATAGATAAATTCATTTGGACAGTTTTTTTCTCAGAATGAAGGAACTGTTTTCCCTAAAGGAGTACTGAAACACGGAAACCAGCTTGCAGCCAATGGTATTCTTGAGGTTTTTTTCTTTTTTTTTTCTTTCTGTTTCTATCCATTGAATTTTCAAGAGTCTTAGGTTCAGAATTTCAACTGGGAATTTCAATTTCAGAATTTCTAAATCGCACCTCCTGGAGCCAATGCAGACCAGGGGCTCTAACCAGTGTGATGTGTTTGATTCTGTTGGGCTGGTCTTGCTACTCATTGAATAATGGTGGACACCCATATTAGCTGTAGGATTATTTGGCAGGAAAAGGAAAAGATGTCTTTTGCTCAAACATTATCAAGCTTCTTTTTATTATAAAAATTTCTATGTAAAAGCAAAAGACTAGTTTAACGAAATCCTGTGTATTCATCATCCAACGGCAGTAATCATCAATTCCTGACAAGTCTTTGTCTCACGTACCCTGCCCCCCATTATTTTGAAGTACATCAAACACATGGTAGCATGTTGTTATCAGGATAATACTTTAGGTCTCTAGAGTCATAGTCCATCTAGCAGAAGGAAAAAAAAACCCAAAGCCTCCCTTAAGGAACTATTAAGATACAGTTTTTATGCTAATTACTTAATAAATGATGTAAAAAAACACACATTTGTGTTTTTTCTTCATTAATCATCATATTTGTATGGCTTAACATGAATAAATGGAAATGAAACGTGAAATACAGTAATGCCTATGGGAAGTTGGAGCTCAACTACAATAGCTAAATTTTCAGTTATTCAACTAGGAACACTGTTACATCCTAAATGCATGTCACCTGCCATCCCACTGAGTAAAAGAACTGCCAGGTTTTCTGTGATCTGCTTCCTTTACTCCCTTCTGAGTCTTCACTGCTTACACCCCCGCACCCACCACCCATTCTCCTCTTGGCATCATTGGCTTCCTGCAAATCCTCTAACTCTTAACTCGACAAGAGCTCTCCTGCCTCAGGACCTTTGCATCAGTAGTTTCTTTCCACCTGGACTGCTCTTTCCCATATCATATATCTCACTCATTTCTTTCAAGTCTCTGTTCAAAGATTACCTTATCAGTGAGGTCTTTTATGACTACTCTGAGTCTACACTTCAAGTATCTCCTTTTTCCACATCGTTCCCATAGCATCCTTACCCTGTTTCGTTCCCTGCCCCATACAGCAGTCATCACCACTAACATTTATTACATTTTATTATCTATGGCTTCACAGTACGATTCAAGCTTCATGAGGCCACAGACTTCACTGTTTTTTGTGGGGCTTTTTTCCTCCGCCTGTATTCCCAGTGCCCAGAGTAATAGCAGACACATTAATAATTTTCTGATTATTTGTATGGCACATTTAAAAACCTTTGAAAATACTTGAATAGAAATCATTATGTACTGGGCACTGATCTAGGCTCTTAGAAATACTGCCTAAGCCCCAGTAAGTACCATTATTGTAATTCTCTTTTTATAAATTGCAAACGGATGCACACAGAGGTAAAGAAACCTACTGAAGGTCACACAGCTAATAAGTGACAGACCCCGACAGGTTCCGAAGTCTGTACAACTAATTCTTGGGCTATAATGTCTTTCTCATAAATTCAAGGAAAGCATTTAATAAACACTTCCGGGATGAGATGCACATTTGTTTTAAAACCATTCGGATTTCAGGGAGAACTACTATTGCCTGGTGGCATGAGATTCCAAATACTTAGAGGCATTCCCATGTCGGGTTCACTAACAGGGCAATCTGTGAGAGCCCGTCCTGTGAATAAAATCCAAACTGACGTCAGCATATTTAATGCTATGCTGAAAAAACCGCAGACCTATCGGATCTTTTTCAAAACAAAATAGTAGTAGTCTCCTTGAGAAGGTGCTAGGTGTCAATGAGCCACTGCACTGCACCATTTACTTGAAATTCACCTGACAACCTTTCTCCTTTTAGGAGGCACCACAGACAAACAGGACGCTCTGGTGTGTTAAAAGCCAATGTGTGGGATGAGAGAGATGTGGGCACTGGCACAGCTAGTGTCTGTTTTAAAGACTGAGACAGGGTCTCCCTGAATTGCCCAGGCCTCCTGCCTCAGCCTCCAAGAAGGCTGGAATTACAGGCGTGTTACAGGTGATAGGAGTCTTACATCAGAACAGAAGTTCTGTATTAAATCAGCCCGCTGGTCTTTAAGAAGTCATTTTATCTTTCTAACTTCACGGGCAGTCTGCTTGAGGAATAAAGCTCACCCTACGTTAAAGCAGGCGGAGTTTCAACTGTGAGTTGGAAAGCCACCAGAAGGTAATCATGAAATACTGTTTCCTGCCCAGACACTTCAACTCGCAACCCGTCCTTTAGAGCTTTGCAGCCTCAGCTCCCATCACTGTACAGGGCCCGACAGCCCGCAGAGTAATGGCCACAGTAACGCGGGTTTTTCGAGGTCCCTTCCTGCGCGAGGAAACCACCTGGCCAAGTCTCCTCGCACCGCTTCCCTCGAGAGGGTCCCCCGAATTAAACTCAGTTTCAACAACACAATGGCGGCCCACAGGGTTCCCGGGGCGCTCCAGTCGGCTCTCACCGAGGGTCGGCTCTACCTGGGCACTCAGGCGCCGGGAGGGCAACGCTTCTTCCGGCTACGCTTCCGTGGCCAAATCCAGCGGGTTGCGTGGAGACCGGCCGGCCAGACCGGCTCACTCGGTCCTCCGCGATCCCAACCTCCTTTGCGCCAATGACAGATCGGACAGCTTCGCAGGGCACTTCTACCCCACCGCGTCGCCTCTCTATGATCTGCGGCCGCTTTTAGCGCTGGGGTTATGGCGGAAGGCGTCGAGTTGGCAGGAACAGCCTTGGAACTGGGGGAAGTCACTAAAGCTGAGGAAGAAGCGGCCAACCCAGGCTGCGGGAAGTCATGAGAATGAGCAGAGGTCCCGCGGGGGTGACTGTGTCCCTAGAGGCGAGCCTCTGGTAAAGCTCCGGGTCCGGCCTCTGCGTTTCGAGGGGCCCCGCGCTGTGCTTCCAGCGCGACTCTCCTTGACCGGGACTCGTTCCGCTGCGGCTCGGGGCAGCCGGCGGGACGGTCCGGCCGCGCTGGACGCTTTTCTCCGAGCGGACCAGAGTGTCCACGAAGCCCGCAACGATGTCGTCCTGGCTCGGGGGCTTCGGCTCCGGCTTGGGTCAGTCGCTGGGTCAAGTGGGGGGCAGCCTGGCTTCCCTCACTGGCCAGATTTCAAACTTCACCAAGGATATGCTCATGGAGGGCACCGAGGAAGTGGAAGGTAACAGCTGGCGGCGCGTGCATGCGTGTGTGTGTGTGTGTGTGTGTGTGTTCTGGGACCCTCGGCACGCCCGTTTGGTCCTCACTTCCATCCCCCAGGAGACACCAGGTGGCTCTTTTTCTTTCCTCTCCTCCTTTTGCCTCAACCGGTTTTCTGTGACGAAGGCCACTGGGGTCCTAGGAGGGTTCTGCTTCCTCTCTCTGAAGATGGTTTATCTCAAAGTGGACTGAAATTGTTGAGTAGAGTTTTCCTTTTGCTTGATCCGTCCATCCCCACCCCTTAATTTTGCCCTCAATTTTGGGGCAGATCTGGTTTTCGATCATTTTCCTTTACTCTGACAGTTAAAAGAATCGAGACAAATAGTTACTGTTTTATTTTTGTAACGACTGAAATAACTCATGATTAAAACATTTGGTAACTCTTCACTCTTATATCTTGAGTATATTATTAGCGAAACGTAACTATGTTTTTCTGTTCAGTTATTTAGTTTGCTTCTTGTGATGACATCTTGCAGCTTTTCAACTGAAAATATGTTTTTGTGTGTGATTGCCCATTTCTCTCATATCTAGACAGTAGAATAGGGATGTCTGTATTCCTTAGGTATCCTTAGCAACCTTTACTTTTTTATTGTTGTTTTTGGTGGTTCTGGGGATTGAATCTAGGGCCTTGGCACTGAACTACATATATCCCCTCCCTTGTAAAATTTTTTTACTTTTAGACAGAATTTGCTTAATTGTCCAGGCTGGGGTCACTTGCAGTCCTTCTGCCTCAGCCTCTCAGAGTGCTAGGATTACAGATGTGGGCCACCACATCAGGCATACTCACTCTTTTTTGAAGTTGTTTTGTTTTACTGTTGAATTTTGACCTAGAGTTACGTGATCATCAATGGTTAATTACTATTATGATTTCTTGACATTTCTTTCAGCACTTGCTGAAAGGGGTTTGGATCAAAGGAGTTGTTAAATTTCAATTTCAAACAGGGTCTGCCTCCAGGGAGATAGTGGGCTGGACTTTTAGATGAGAGCAGTTCCTTTGACAGCTTTTTTTCTTATAAATTAATAAATTAGCATTCTGGTTTAATGGGATGGGGGCACTGGGGATTGAAACAGAGCCTCTTGCATACTAAGCTTTCACTGTACCATTGAGCTACACGCTTCTAGAATCCTTGTCCGCCTTTTTATCGGGATTTAAGGTTTGTTTGTTTTTTTTAAATTTCTATAGTCCAGGCTGGCTTGGTACTCACTATGTAGCCCATGGTGACCTCAAACATACAATCCTCTCATCTCGGCCTCCTGAGTGATACAAGTGTGAGGCACCTGTTAAGCATTCATATTTCTTTGTTGGAAGTAGAGAAGAATGGTTTGATTGGACCTGCTTACACGTAGAATTTCAGTGTGTTGTCTCTTTGGAAGGAGGAAGATTGGGGAGCTGCCAGAACTCATTTGACTGTGTGGAGTTCCCCTTGGGTGAGGGGTGCATCAGTTGGGACAGGTTTGAGGATGAGAAGGAAAGGCCTTCTTCATATGTCCAGGAAAGGTCACAGGACCTTGAAGGCAGGAAGAGGCAGAGGACTGATCACTATAGGGAAATGATGAGTTTCCCTGTGTGTCCCAGATTAGGGGCAAGCAGTTGTCTGTTCTGCTCACCTAAACCCAGAAACCATGCGTCTCCCAACCTGTATGTTAGTAGGGCAGGTGTAAAGTGGAATTCATTTTGTCCTACCAATGGTGCGCCCATATTCTTTTTCTTTTCTCCTTCCTTTCTCTCCTTCTACCCTCCCTCTTGCCTTCTACCCCTCCCTTCCTCCCTTCCTTCTTCCTTTCCCTCCTTTCCTCTTTCCTTCTAGTACTGAGGATTGAACCCAGCGCCTTAGCACTGATCTACATCCCTGTCCCCTATTTCTTTCTTTTCTTTTTTCCCCAAGTTGCCCAGGGTTGGCTCAGACTTGTGATCTTCCTGCCTCAGAGTCCCAGAGTGCTGGGATTCTAGGCTTATGCCACCACACCTGGCTTCATAGTCTCAATCATTTTGCTAAGTACCCAACTTCCTAAACCAGACATCTTTGTCTTACCCCTTTCTTTTTCATCTGTTTCCAGTTAGTCACTAAATCTTGTTCATCCTATGTCAGAATTGTTCTTTCCTTTATTACTCTTCCTTCTTTTTCTGTTTTTGATTTTGTTGTTATTTTTTGCCTTTTGAGACTGGGTCTCACTATGTATTCCAAGCTGGCCTCGAACTCATGGTAATCCCCCCGGCTTCATCCTCCCGAGTGCTGGGATAATAGGTGTACATCACTACACCAGGCAGTGATTACCCCTTTTTGTGTTCAAATTTTTGTAATCTCTTCCACGGACATTTTCTCTTTTGTGTCCTTTTTCTGTTCTAGTCTATTTTCTTTTGTGTTGCTGGTTACTTTTCTAAAAACATATACATAAAAATTTCTTGACCTATTACTTACAGGATAAAATCCAAATCTCTTCTTTTGGGAGGCCAAGGACCTATCACATGTGGGTTCACCCTGTCTTTTGTAGTTGCTGTACCAGTTGCCATATGTCCACACATTCATGTACACACCTGTTCAGAAGCTCCTGCCACACAGAACTTTGGTACCCACACAACCCAAACCTCTGCAGGGGAAGCCTTTCCTTCTTTTTTCTTTCTTACCACTTCTTTCCCTAGGAACAGTTTTCCTCTACAGCCCTGCTTACCTGTCAGGGACTTGATGAAACCACTCTGACTTCCCTGTAGGTGAATAGATTGCCAGTGATCTGAGCTTCTAACAGAAATGTGTGTATCTCTCCCTCACAGCACTTGCTATACTGAGCTATAATTCATCTTTTTCCTTGAAGCCCAGGGTGGAGACTGTATGTTTTTGCTCCTTGTGTGTCTTAGGTACTTTTCTTGTTGCTGAGACAAAATATCTAACACCCAAAGTTAAAGGAGGAAAGATTTATTTAACTCACAGTTTGTAGAGGTTCAGTCCATAATCAGCTGGTTCCAGGCAGGATGGCATGGCAGAGGGGCATCATAAAGGAAAAACAGTTCATGGCAGGCAGAAAGTAGCAAAGCAAGCGAGTAAGGGGACTTAGCAGCTTTTTTCTGCCCCTTTTATATTCTATCCATGCTACTGGCTTTAAGGCAGTGTCAAACCTTTTAGTGGACTGATTTAGTAATCACATACCTTTATCCTAGCACCTTTAATCCTAGCATTGCACCGTGAATCAGTCATCTACTCTAGATTCAGCCACCTCTGAAAAAGCCCACCTGTGACTGCATGAGGCTTTGGGGGCTCGTCTAGACACAGCTGGAACATTGTGTTACCAACATGTGGCATCTTCCTGGGCTCAGTGCCAGTTGTGATTGGGTGATGAAAACCCAGCCAAGTTACTTACTGCTTGTTTTCTTTTTCCTTTTGTATTACAGTGGGACTTGCTTAATACCTGTTTTATTGGTTTTATAAATTTTTAAAAAGTAGAACACCATTTGTTTATTCATTAGACAAGGATTTATTTAGATTGTCTGCTGTGTCCCTCCAGCGTACAAGAAAACAGCGCTAGAGGGCACAGTTGGAACAACTTCAAAATCGTCCACGTTTACAGCATTAAGAAGGTTGCAAACGCCGTACTTAGCCGTTTTAATCAAGATTTAGAGCTGGGTCTTTTCGATTAGAGAGACGTGGTTTGAAACTCCGTTTCTATGCAGTATAAGCTGTGGCTTCCTTGGCCAATTATTAAATCATTAGCCTCCAAAGAGCACAGTGTCCTCTGTTAAAAAAAAAAAAAGGGATAATCATGCCAATTGTGAGTTCGAGAGCATTAAATAAAATGATGACTGTAAAATGCCTAGAACTGTGTCTAGAAAACAGTAAGCATTAAAAAATGGTAGGTGTTTTATCCCCTCACTGAGAAAGTCAGAATATCTTGGCTGCCATAAGATCTCTCATTTACTTAAAAAGTCCATTCATCCATCCGTCTATCTTTACTACCTGTCTTTCTGTCTGTCTGCCTATCTCTCTATCTCTAGATATATATAAAGTTGAGGGCGAGAAGACATAGGGGAGGGGTTCTGCATACACTTTTAAATCCTTCCTTGAAACAATTGCTGCTTTCCTAAACAGATTAGATTATACTTTGTCCTTTTGGGAGTAGCAATTAGAGTCCTTTCAGAGTTTCAAGCCAGATGTAAATAGTTGCAGTAGCAGCACTCCCTGGTGATTTTCAGAACAAGAAGAGTGCTTGTCTCTGTAACCTACAAGTGTGCTGCTTATATATTTTTTTAATTAAACTTTAATTAAGAGAAGTATTTTCATAATGTTAAAGTGCTTTGAATAATGAAAAATTAAAGTAGCAATGCCAGAAAAAATTTCTTAACCTGTGGATGATAATTTCCTGACAGGATCAGTGGTGCTGTTTTGGCCCTACTGGACTCTGACTACTTTTAAATGAAAATGTACAAAACCAGATCAAGCTCATCCTCATTTTAATGACTTGTGTTGGCGTTCCTTTAAATAAGTGTTCTGTTTCTGTGTTTTGATTTTCTTCTTTGTTCATAGGTCATTCCTTATAGGATGGTGTTGGACAGTTGAAGTTAGGAATAAGACCCCAAGCCCCAGTTGAACAAACTTCGTCTAAAATTACACTATAAGCTAAAAGTAAAATTTACAAAATCCTTCAATTTCCTACAAAAATGTTAATGAACACTGCCAAAGAGTAAAGATTAGAGGACATCAATTTCCCATCAGCCTAGTATTCTATTTAAATTCAGTGAAATATATTCATCTTCAAATGCCAGTTTAGGCCTGGAAGGTGTAGCTCAGTGGTAGTGTTTGCCTTGCATGCACCAGGCCTGGGTTTAATCCCTACAACTGTGGGACCCCTCCCTCACAAAGCCTACTTGCCTACTTATTCGTATAGTGTTGATCAAATAATCAATATATGCTGTTTCTTTTATAACAGATTTATCTAATTCTGGAAGAAAGGAAATTGAAGCCATCCATGCAATCTTAAAATCAGAGGTAAGGAAAATTAAAGACAACTATCAAAGTTAGATTTTGTTTTGAAACCATGAAAGTTATTCAAACTTCCACTTTTCTTTTTTTGGGGAGAGCGGTGGTGGGGATTGACCTCCCGGCCTTGAGGCTTGCTAGGCAAGCGTTCTCCCACTTCAGCTAAATCCCCAACCCCTCAGTTTTCTTTTTTAAAAAAAACTTTTTGTGCTAATGAAGATTGAACCTAGAACCTTTTCACTGAGCTACATCCTTGTGCCTTCTTTATTTTTCATTTTGAGATAAGGTTTTACTAAGTTATATAGGCTGGCTTGGAACTTTTGATCCTCTTGCCTCAGCCTCCTGAATTGCTGGGATTACAGGTGTGTGCTACCATGTCCTGCTTAGTCTTGTCTTTTTAAATGTATCACTTACCATTTTCATCCGTTCCTATTTGTCTAGGGTTATTTGTGTTTTTGGTTTTTTTTAGCTTTTAGAAGCTTCCCTTAGATGAAAAATATATTTACATGTCATTGCAGTTTGCTATGTTACTATATCCTGTCTCTATTTCTACATACTGGAAGTAGGGGGAAGACTGCCAAATATAGGAGTAATAGTGGTAAAAGTTTATCATTATGAAGGATTTACTATGTTCTTACAATGTGCTAAATTGCAATATATTTACTATATTAAGAATATATGAAGAATATTAGTATGTATGAAGAGTGAAATTGTTTAATATACTTTTAAATCCCCCTACCCCATCCCCCGGCTCTCTCCACTTTAAATTTCCTAACATTAAAAAATAACATTTGGATACAAAGAAGATAAGAGTATAAGAATAGCAAATACTATAGGAATAGCAAGTTAATTTCTACCATTTTATTCATTATTAATGTCTACTTGTGAATAGTTTTAGACATATTGACTAGAACATATTGCTTAAAATAACTGAGGAAAGCTTGGAAAGCATTCAGAGGAAAGTCATAAATAAATTGAGAGCATTTCAAAGTGGGAGGTACTGTAAAGGACTAATGAAACTCCTCTTGGGATAAAATTTAGCTTTGGCGTAAAAATAGTGAGAGAACACTTAATGATAGTATTACAGCAAAAGATATTCTTCGAGGACTGTGGTAAGGATATTCTCCTCTCTGTGTAAGAAAATATTTACTGACAGGATTGTTGGACTTTGGTCTAGAATATTAAGGGAGATTGTGGAATTTGAAAGTGGAGAGAGCTCTCAAGAGGAACTATATTAGCATTCTACGTTAGAAGAAAGTGGTTTGGTGGGACTTAGAGACCTTGGCAGTGACAAAGGTAGGTAGGTGCACTAGTGACAGATAAGCTTGACAGCTTCTCTCTGTAGGACTGAGGTAGGAAACCCCTGACACTGGATAACCAAGATGGGAGAGTCATTGAGCAGGAACGTCTTAGCAGAAATTTAAAGTGGCATAATGTTTTTTCTCTCTTTGGTGTAGAATTAGGCAAATCTATCTAAACTTGCTTCTACTTTTGTAACTTTTAAACTTGAAAGTATATTTTAAAGGCCAGAATTCTATCTGAGACTTTTTTACATTTTGTATTTTTTGTGTGTGAAAAAGTATGTTTTTCATGATGGCATGCACATAACCCTTACTAACAAGTTTTACTTGCAATCTTTTTGTTAAAAATACTTTTTTCTTTTTTTCTAGAATGAAAGACTTAAAAAACTTTGTAACGATCTAGAAGAAAAGCATGAAGCATCGGAACTTCAAATAAAGCAGCAGTCTACAAGTTACCGTAATCAGTTGCAGCAGAAAGAGGTAAAGGTTATTACAGTGACTTCATATTTATTTCACTATGATTTATTTTGAGACAGGCCTTTGCTAAGTTACCCAGACTGGCCCAAAACTTGCAATCCTCCTACCTTGTCTCTCAGAGTACTGGGATTGCGGTATGCACCACCATGCATAGCCAAATTATTTCCTCCTAAGACTTGGGCTAATAACCGTGAGCACACTGTTTTACCTAAAAAGATTTGATTTATGAATTTTGAGTGCATAGACTGACACATTTTCATTTCCTCATCACTTAAGATTTGATAGTAACAGAGCTCTGAGAATTATCTGCACTACTGCCTACACAGAAGATAGCAAACCCATTTTTTTCTCACTTCCAGACATTTATTTGACAAAAATCCAAAAAGATATTATCATGAACAGAGAGAATCCTGATTAGTGAAGTCTAAAGCTTATATGCTTTTAAAAAACCGTCAACTACTACAAACATCACAAAATCCAGAAATAGAATCAGAGTGTTTTGATTAATAAACCAAGAACTCTTCTAGGATACATTCTTTTTTTTCCTGTCATCTATATTTTATTTTGTTCTTTATTTATATTTGAGTTTCTCATATAAGCAAAACTATGCAATATATAAGCTTGTATTTCTGAGTTCACTTAACATTATGGTCTGAAGCTGTATCCATTTTCAGAAAATGACTCAAATTTTTCCTTCTTTATGGCAGAGTAGTACTGGTTTGTGTATAAATGTCACATTTTCTTTATCCATTCATCTGTTGATGGTCATGTAGGCTGCTTCCAAGATTAAACTATTGTTAATTGTGCTGCTCTGAACAGGGTAGACATGTGTCACTGTTAAATGACGTCTTTGACTCTTGAGGAAGATACCTGAAAGGGGAATAGCTGATTAAATGGAGTTTCTAGTTTTAGTTTTTTGAGTGATCTCCCTACTGATTTCCATAGTGGTTGTACTAGTTTACATTCCCATCAGCAGTGTAGAAGGGTTAATTTTTCCCCATAGCCTCACCAGCATTTGTTATTACAGTATTTGATTTCTTAATGAAAGCCATTACTTTTGGAGTAAGATAGAATCCCAGTGTTGTTTTAATTTACATTTCTTTAATGGTTAATGATGTTGAACATTTCTTCATGTACTTATTGGCCATTTGTACTACTTCTGACAAGTGTCTATTCATTTCGGGTGGCAATATTTTGATTGGGTCTTTTGTTTTTGGGGGGTCTACTTTTTTTGGTTCTTTATTAGTCCTCTGAGGAGTAGCTGGCAAAACTTTTTTCCCATTCTGTATGTTGTCTCTTCACTCTGTTGGTTATTTCTTTTGCTGCAAAGCTTTTTAATTTGATATGATCCCCTTCGTTGATACTTTGTTTGTTGTGCAATTGGGGTTCTTCTATTCAGAAAGTCCTTGCCTATTTCTGTGTCTTTAAGAGTTTTACCTATTTTATCTTTCAGTAAGTTAAGTGTTTCTGTTTAATACTTAGATCTTTGATCAATTTTGATTTTAGTTTACATAATACATGGTGAAGTATAGGTCTAGGTTCAATCTTTATGTGGATAGCCAATTTTCCCAGCATTTGTTAGAGAGGATGTCTTTCTTCCAGTCTAAGTTTTTGGCTCTCTTGTCAGAGATCAGGTAGCTGCATATGCCTGGAGTTGTTTCTGCATCTTCTATTCTGAGCCACTGATCCAGTTGTTTAACAAGCAAGTTCCATTCCTGGTCCTAGGCTGTTAACTGAATTGGTTGCTAAATGAGGAATCATATATATTATATACATTAATATGTAGTATTACATTACAGTATGTATTCAGAACAAAGAAATGGTCAAAGGAAACTCCAACTTGATGACTTTGCTTTTGTTTGCCTAACTCCAAAAAACAAATTCTCTGTATTTTTGAATGGATGGTTTCCCTGTATCAACAGTTTTGGAGCCCAACAATTCATGGTTTTCTCCACCTTGCTTTGTGGCCTATCGGAGCAAAGCCATGTTTAATTGAGAAATTCATAGCTTTAGTTAACTTATAAGTGAAATTTTGATCTTCATATTATTTAAAACATTCGTGCTTTAACTATGGTAATTGTTTTTTTAAATAAATATTTTACAGTTAAGATGTTACAAATGATACGGATTCACTTAGTAGAGTACTGTTGCTGGATAATCTTAGATAAATCATTTTACTGTTTAATGTCAGCAATCTATAAAAAGGCCAGTATATTTTTTATAAAGTACCTTCTCTAAAATGTGGATTACAAATATATAGGTAGAAATCAGCCATCTTAAAGCAAGACAGAGCGCACTCCAGGATCAGTTGCTGAAACTGCAGCCAGCAGCTCAGTCAGCGCCCGCAGGTGCTGGCCATGCCCCAGCAACCTCTGCGTCGACTCCTGTCAGTTATGGGGTCCATCATCATGCTTCAGCTTTCTATGATGATGACATGGACTTTGGTGACCTACTGTCATCACAACAGGAAATAAACAGATTGTCACATGAAGTCTCAAGACTTGAATCTGAGGTTGGTCATTGGAGGCGTATTGCTCAGGTAGGTAAATTTGGGTGAGTTTGTAAAACAATGAGTGAATAAAAATAGTGCTGCTATCTAGGAAGTGATACATAGAGCATTTGGTATCAGAAATGGTCCTGGACGAGGAAATAGAAGACCTGTATTGTGCTTCTGATTCAGTCAGTGGCTAAGAGATTTTGATTTGATTGCCTTTCTCTCAGTTTCTGTTCCCTTTTCTGTGCAATATTTGGGAAAAGCCAGGTGGGGTGGCACACATCTGTGATCTCAGCACTTGGGAGGCTGAGGCAGGAGGATGACTGCGAGTTCGAGGCCAGCCTGAGCTACATAGTGAGTTAAAGCTCAGCCTGTAGTATATAGTGAGACATTATCTCAAAAAACAAACAAAACAAAACAAAATTTGGAAAAAAATTTTGAAAGAAATGTAAAGCAACAAATCCATTTTTGAGGACCTGATTTGAGCTGTCACCTTTTCTCCTGGAAACTCTGAGCCTTCTCTGGTGGAGACACCAGGGCTCCAAGGCACTGTGTGTGACATGGCTTCCTTGAATTTTGTCTGAGGTTTTGTTAGCTCTAGTGATAGTAAAATGAAAATCTGTTACTAGATATTATAAGATATGTTAAGCTGTTTCGTGTTCATTCTCATGCATTAGCATTTAAGTACTTTCTGGTTTAGGCTCTGAACTTTATTTCAAGGAACGCTTTTACTCTTACATATTAGATTTTATGTATGGTATTCTAGAGTTTGTTAGTAGACATGAAACTTGGAATGAACTGGTACATTGTTCATTTGAGTTTCACTTCATCAATACAAGAAAGAAAAATCCAAAGTATATCAGTAAACATATTATTTTCTGCCTTTTTGTGAATGTAATCTATTTACGAAAAGGACAGATCTTACTGATTAAAATTACCAGCTTGTTTCCCACATCGTTAGACATTACCAGCACCCAAAATTGTTTAAACAGAGAGGGCATCTGCCCAGATCGACCAAAATGCTGTCATTCTTAAACTTTGTTGGAAGAATGACCTGGGGAACTTGATAATATTGTAGATTGAGTGTTCAGCCTTAAGAGATTTTGATTTTGGAGCCTATTTTAGAGCCTTAGAAACTGTATTCAAACAAATAAATACTCCCAGGTAATTCTGATCATCAGAGTCACATATTTCAGGAAACATTGCTTAGGGTAAGATTTTGTAGGGAATAGATGGGATTTTGGTATGTTCACTTCAGCACATCTTGTGTTGTAATGTAAAGGTGAAAAAAGTATAATTGGGGCTTTGTAGTAGGCTTAATTTTCAGCAAGTTATAATAAAAATTAGTATTTGCATTATACTATGTAAGGGGTGTGTGTGTGTGTGTGTGTATAATCCTTAATAACTATGTGAAATATTTATTACCTGTGTTTTGCAGATAAGGAAATTGAAAGTTATTACTAAGAGTAATATATTCATTGTCCCAGTAATTAAAGTTATGAGTCAAATACACACCTTTTTACTCCAAATCTTGTATTCTTTACATTGTACTATGTTTTATCTTTCAGCCCTAGAGCAGCTTTTTGCTCGTTAACATGTTATGCAGTGTGTGTTAATAGAGATAAACGAATGCTTATTAGAGGCATTCGTGGTGGGTAGTGGGCAGGGAGCGTGGGGAGGATTTGGTCAGTGGTACAAAATTATGTTTAGGTGGGAAAATAAGTTCTGGTTTTCTTTTGTACAATAAGGTGCCTATTCATAATACTTGCAAATAGCTAGAAGAAAGGATTTTGAATGTTCTTACCACAAAGAAATGGTAAATGTTTGAGATGATAATGTTAATTACTCCCTCAATATATAGAGTTATTAAGTGTCAGTTAAAATATTTTTTAAAAGATAAATGAACAACATACAGCTTTCAACAAGAAGAAAAGAATCCAAATTTCTTTCATTTTCTTGTCAAACCAAAGATTATTCTGTATTGAGGTAGAGATGGAGATCTTTTCAAAATAATTTCAAAAAAGATTTTTAGTGTTAACGCTGGATAATCTGTTGTAGAAATTTTCTTTCAGAAAGCTTCTCAATCATCCTATTTATGCGTTGTTATTATAAGTAAAATATTCTTTTTTTCTTCTCTTTATTTTGTAAAACCGTTGTCTCTCCAATTAGCAAATTCTTGAGTATGGCATCTTTTGTATTGTGTATTACTCTCTAATGGACTAGGTTTCTTTAAAAAGTGCTTAGTATTCTTTAATGAGAATCTGAGAAATACTCCTTCTTTGAAAAGTGGCTTTTAATAAATTTTTGAGTTTTTGTTTAACAAGAAAATTGGTACAATTATTTTCTAATTCTCTTTTTTTAAACCTGTAAGACACAAGGAACATATAACTCGGATCAAAGTGAAATCTGCAAACTGCAAAATATTATTAAGGTAAGTGAGATTTTGGTTGCCAATGGTTGTTGTGCATTTAAACATCTATATTAAAAGTAAAGGCCTAAATTAATAAAAGTCTCAGTTGTGAAAGATTATATATATTGTAATATTAAGTTTTTAACTATTTGGAGTCATCTTTATTCCTTATGAGAAATAAGATACATAAAAATATTATGCTGGGTGTCCCATGCCTATATCTCAGCTGTTTGGGATGCCGAGGCAGAAGGATTACAAGTTCAATGCCAGCCTGGGCAACTTAGCAAGATCCTACCTCAAAATAAAATAAAATAGTCTAGGAATGTAGCTCAGTGCTAGAGTACTTGACTAACATTCATGAGGTTTTGGTTTAGTCCCCAGCCTGCAAAAATTTAAAGTAAATAAATTAAAATATCTCTCTAAAATCATTTGGAAGACATATTTCATATGTCTCTGTTGTAGCTCATAAAACTATCATTATTAAAAAGGAATTCCAGTGTTGCTGTTTCAAGGTTTTAGGGTTACAGGATATTGATAAAATAAATATATACGTATTTTTCATTATAGTGACTAGCAGAGGGCAAGGGGGTCTGATACAAGACTGCAGGAAGAGTTAAGCATGTGGGTGTTGGGAAGCACAGGTGTGGAACAGCATCGGGGTCTGCAGGACACAGTGAACAGACTTAGGAGGATGCAGTCCTCCCAAGAGAACTGGTTCCGGATCCTCCCATTGAGAGCCAGCTTCCGGAGAGATGTGGATCATCTCAATTTTGGTAGCAAGGCTTTGTGGTCCACAGTTTGGGAGTTCCGTTGAAACTGACAGAAGGAAGGCTGAGCAAGAGAATAGTAGTAGTTGCACAACAGGCACAGATTGCCCACTGGTATTGCTAAATTATGTTTTCAGGAATAGGACGAGGGTGTCATAGAACAAGGAAAAGATACATTTGCTCATCTTTTGTTGCAATGCTTCCTTGTCAGTGTTCCCTGGTTAAAAGTAGAAAACTTTTGCAAGTGTGTGGTACTGTGGATTGAACTCAAAGTCTTCATACTGAGCTACATCCCTACGAACCCTTTCATTGTTTTGAGTCAGGGTCTCACTAAGTTGCTGAGTGGCGCAGACTGGGCTTGACCTTGTGATTCTCTTGCCTCAGCATTGCAGAGTGCTGGGATTACAGTGGTGCAACGCTAGGCCTGGCTAGAAAAATTGTTTTTGAGGCTTAAGAAAGGAGTGGATTCTTGCGGAATTGCCCTAACTTGGGGACGCTATTTAAATTTTTTTGAGAGAATTAATTTTTATAATATAGGCTTTTGGAGAACAGTGAAATAAATAGCTTATAGAAATTTGTTGATCATAAATGTGGTTAACTTTTTTCTTAATTTTTAAGGAACTTAAGCAGACCCGAAGTCAGGAAATTGATGACCATCAACATGAAATGTCAGTATTACAGAATGCACATCAACAGAAACTGACAGACATATGTCACCGACATCGAGAGGAATTAAGTAGCTATGAAGAACGAATTGAAGAACTTGAAAATCTACTACATCAAGGTTATCAGTCTTCTTAATTTCACATATTTGGTGATGTAATTAAATAACAAATTTAGCACTCGGAGACCAAGACACTGGTGTAAGTGTAGACTAAGTTCTAAACAATGAGGGAATGACCGATTTTGCTCATTTGCCAGAAGTTTCCAGCAACACCACTCCTTTTATGATTGAAATGGAAAAGTTCTTTTGATTTTGTGGTAAACAGTTCTAGTTCATAGATGGCTTTGCATTGTTTGGTGATGATACTTTGGTAACAAGTGATTAGAGATGTTTTTATTTTCAAACTCAGACTCATGGGCCTTTTACTAGTTGATTCAAATAATATTTCTTCAACTTTTTATTTCTTTAAAAATGCTCAGGCCATTGTGTTCTCTCTTGCATGGTGGCCCACACTCATGCTGTAGGGTATACTCCTTTTCCTACTTTTACTTGACCTAAACTTGCTCTGTGGAGCCTGTTTCTTTTCTACCTTTAATAAAACTTTGCCATCATTTAAAAAAAAGCTTAGTTCATTATAGCAATCTAATTTTTCTTTATAAACTTCCAAATTCTGAACTCTTTTTTTTTTTGGTTTTTTGAGACAGGGTCTCACTGTGTAGTTCAGATTGGCCTTGAATGCACTATGAAGTCCAGGATGGCCTCAAACTTGCAGCAGTTCTCCTGCCTCAGCCTTCCCAAGTGCTGGGATTATAGGCGTGTGCCACCATGCCTAGCTACCAAATTCTGAACTCTTAAATCTTGATAGTTGTATATAGCAAATTGTATATTTAGTTCTTGGTACTTAACATTTGACATCCTTCATGTTGTTTTTGTTCTAGGTGGCTCAGGAGTTACAGTATCCGATAACTCTAGGACGTATGAGATGCAGAAAACCATTCAGGTTCTACAAACTGAAAAAGTAGAGTCTACAAAAAAAATTGAAGAACTTGAGGATAAAATAAAAGACATAAATAAAAAATTATCTTCTACAGAAAATGACAGAGATGTCCTGAGGAGAGAACAAGAACAGCTAAATATGGAAAGGAGACAAATAATTGAACAGTGTGAAAGCTTGAAACTGAAATTGAAGGCTTATGCTATGAAGCAGAGTGATACTACGATAGAAAAGGAAAGAGTTCTTCCAGAGAGTTCCTCCAAGGAAGAAGTATTTAGACCGCAACAAGCACTGTCCGGTACAAAATGTTTAGAACTTTTCTCAGATTGGTATTTCACTGAGTTGTTTTAGAGACATACACTTGAATTGTTGAATACTTCATGAAAGTGGAGTATTTGTACAAATGGCTCTGTGTAATTTGACTAGTATTGTTTGGTTTGGATTCAGTTCATAGTTAATAGATCACAAATTGATTTTTTTTTTTTTTTGGTGCTGGGGATCAAACTCGGGTCGTTGTGCTTGCAAGGCAAGCACTTTAACCACTGAGCTAAATCCCCAGCCCCACAAATTGAATTTTCTGCCAAAAAGGATTAAGTATTGATTAGGTGTCTCTCAATATCCCTTCTTTATTCTTTATGTATTTATATGGTAGTCAGTGATGTAAGAAACCACACAGATTTAGTAGAGGAACGTGGCATGTGGCTGTAATCCCAGCACTTGGGAAGGCTGAGGCAGGATGATTGCCATGAGATTGAGGCCAGCCTGGGCTACATAGTGAGTTCAAGGCCAGCCTGAATTAAGTGAGACCATGTCTCAAAAAAAAAAAAAAAGAAAGAAAAAAATAAAAGAAACCATGTGGATTTCTGAGAAGCGCTTAAGTACATAGACTTTGTTGTGAGGAAGTATGGGTCTGTTTCTTTTAATCTGTATGGAACTGAATACTTCCTGTAACTCATCAGGACTCAGACTCTGCAGGTAGGGAATGCAGCAGTTCATCTTTAAAAGTAAATTGGTTAAAAAAAAAAAAAAGTAAATTAGTTACCTTTCGAGATGATGGCCTGTACCAAAACAAAAGCCTAATTGAAAGGACCATAGGTCTTCAACCATTTTCTCTGTTCAAGATTATGTTTAGTTATTATACCAGTATTCTGTGGTACAAAAATAGATATTAAGTAAAATAAACAAAACACCAGTATTCATTCACACCAGGAAAACATAGTGGAGGCCATTTGGCTGAAAAGGTGCATTTTGTTCTGCACTGTGCCCTCTTCTCACAGTATAATTTCTCACCTTTATGAACTCATTCGTCTGGTTTGGGAATTTTGTGTACTTGCGATTCTTCCACAACTATCTCTCTTTTTTAAAATTTATTTATTTATTTTTGAGACTGGGTCTCACTATGTAGTTTAGGCTGGCCTTGAACTCACTATGGAGCCCACAGGTATGTCTCTCTTTTTTTTGGCTGCTGGGGATCGAACTCAGGGCCTTGCGCTTGCTAGGCAAGTGCTCTACCACTGAACTAAATCTTCAACCCCTTAATCAGGTGTCTATTTTGAGTTTCTGGTCTGATGGCCAACTCTCCATGAATTACATGGATTTTCAAACTAAGTTTCAAAGTAAAATCAACATCTTCCCCTCTCCTCCTTTCCCAACCTTGGTGATTAGCAGCATTTACTAGTCTCGCAAAGCAGAATACCAGGAGTCATCACAGACTGAGTTGCTTCTGTCTCCTTGGATATTTCAGGATTGTGTCCCAGAGCCGCTCCAGTCAGTCCTAGAGCTGCCACGCAGGCGAAGGGAAGGCAGTGCAGTGGGGTTCTGGAGGTCTTTCTCATTTGGCTTAAGTTCCAGTAGCTCCGCTCCTTTATAGAATGAATTTATATATCATATTGGGTAGTTCTTTAAGTTTATTTGCTAGAAAAACAAACTACTGCCCTGGTCCTTCCCACTTCTCCATTTCTGTTGCCACAGAATTCCTTCAATCAGCCATAATTGCTGCTTTGTTAACTGTGGCAGATGTCTTGATGGAGCAGAATAGGACCGTGGTGAAGAATAAGACTGGGCTGGAATTCACCTCAGTCACTAAATAGCTGAACTGACTTTGGGGACTTGGTTGCATCTCTCTGCCTTAACCTTTTCATTGCAAAGTTCTTTCTAGGATGGTATCTGGCCCATGGTGAGTGTTAGAAAAGTGGTAGCTGTTTTTACTCTCTGCTTTCCATGATTCTTTCTTCAACCCATTTAAAAAAAAAATTCTGCAGCCAGAGTAAATCTGAAACACAAAGCAGGTTACTCCTCTGTTTTTAATTGCGTTAGGGTCTGCTGGGAACTTCAAGAAGTCTAAACTTACATAGTTGAACGTGTAATACCCTTTATGATCTGGTCCCTGTCTGCCTCTTCAGTTCCTGTTCTCATTCTCCCACCATCCTGAGCTTTGGCCACATCAAGCCCTGTGTAGCCCCTTAACCAGTGCTGTCTCTTAGCTCTGTCTCCTGTGTGTTTGCCGCCTTCTCTGGGAGTCATGTCCCTGTGTTTCTTCTAGCTCGCTCTTAGTTTCTATTTAGTGCAGATACAGTGTTACCTCCACTAGGAGGTATCTGCACTGCCATTTCTCTGCCTCCTGTGCTCCTACCAGTCTGGACTCCTCCACGCTTGCGCTTTTGCTCCCATAGTACCTTGCGTTTGCTGTCTGCACTGTATTATAATCATACGTTTACTTGTTTTCTTCTCTGAGGTGTAAGCTCTTTGATAACCAGTTTTTTGTCTGAGTTTTTTTATTCGTTGTTAGGACTGGCCTCGTAAATAGTCACTGTTTCCTGAATGAATGTGAAATGAATTACTTCAGCCAAGCTTGTGGTATTCTGTCTCTGTGCTCTTCTTATGGAACCCCCCTCTATTTATGGATCTATATGTAATGTGTTCATATCTAAATCACTTCAGATAATTGGAACATTATTATGTTGTTGTGGGATAAATATACAATTAGTGCTTTTTAAGGTTTGTTTTCCCCTCTACTTTTAGACCTTATAGTATTTGCAGCTACCTAAACTAATGAACTCATTTTGAAACATAGTTGTATTTTTATTAAGGCAATACTTTGACTCATCTAGAATACAGTTATAATTTGTTCTCACTGTTTCACAGAATTGGATTTTAACCTGTTTTTTTTCCTTGTTGTTGTTGTTGTTGTTGTCTTTGTTTTTTGAGACATGTTTGCACTATGTAGTTTAGGCTAGCCTTGAACTCACAGCAATCCCCCTGCCTCAGCCTTCTGAGTGCTGGGATTATAGGCGTGCAACACCATGCCCGACTTTAACATGGTTTTTAACTGACCATTATATTACAGTTTCTTTGATATGATCAAACTAGAAATACAAAATGACAAAAATATATTTCTCTTAAAACTACTAACTGTAGCCAATTGTCTTCTACAAAGACAAATATATTTGATTTTAATGGGGTTATACTTCTCAGTTTAATATGGCTAGTAGTTATTAAGAGATTCTAAATAATTTTAATGTCAGTTTATTTCCTGTTTTTACAGATGATGAAAATGAAGTAATGAAACTGAGTAGTTTAAACCAGGTAAACTCAAGTTATGAAAGAAAAGTCCCGGCATTGGTTAACTAAGAAAATGTATTTTGATTTACTATAGTTGTTTATTTTGTTTCTTCTTGCAAATCTATGTGAACTTACCCTAGGAACTCTCATCTTAGCAATTTTATTTGCTGATTATTAATAAACATAAACTTTTTTTGTACCATAAATCAACATATGTTAAAAAGTTCTGTAATTGAAAAACAGACATGTCCTCTTGAGATTAATTTGACAAATGTTATATGTGTAGGGGCAGTAGAAACATATCCTATAGCAAAGTGATTGCATTTTTATTTTCTTTAAGGAATTCAGGGATTTGTTTCTTTTCCTGGCAATTACTAGTTATTTTGTAAATATATTTTTATAGTTTTTCAAGTAAGATAATCCTCTATAAGCATGTCTGAAATGAGTGCCTGAATATGGAACGGTAGAAATGCACAGTTCTATAGCTAGGCTGCTGTTTTTTTGATTGGAAATTTCTTCCTATCTGAAAATATTGCTTTAATATTTTTGCAGGATAACAGTCTTGCTGAAGACAATATGAAACTTAGAATGCATGTCAGAGTCTTAGAAAAAGAGAAGTCATTATTGAGTCAAGAAAAGGTGGGTGTTATAAAAATGGGAGCAGAATTAAAATGGGTTTGTGTTATAGTTCACAGCTAAGGGCCATTTTATATCAAAACGGAAGGTATAGTTATCTCATTGATGCTTGTCAGGCCAGGTTGAAGTAAGTCCCTGGGCAAGGTTCAGAGTATGAGAGGCTGGCCAGAGTAGATGTGTACCTATCAGCCACGAAGCACACAGATGCGAGTAGAAAGACAGGTAAAGGCCCTGTTTTGTTTCCCATGAAGTGCCGTATGTAACAGCATACACAGGTGAGTCTGGAGGTCTGGAGCATAGCTGCTGCTTCCAGGCCTCAGAGTATATCTGTCATAGTAGACAGCAGTTTCTTATTGATGAGGGGTAAAGATGAATAGGGGTGTGTGTGTGTGTGTGTGTGTGTGTGTGTGTGTGTTGGCAACCAGGATAGAGCAGGATTCTACAGTGGTGTACTAGTTGGGGGTAGTTCCTTGTCTACAACAGCTGCTTAAATATAGAATGATTAAAAGCTGGTATTAAGTTAAAGGCTGTTGTTTCAACTTAATTTAAATGCTTGATTTTTGTGGGCTAGTACATATTTACTGATACACGTTTTTAGTAATACATACAGAAGAATAGCGAGCAGTACAGGTGGAGTATCCTTTGCATCCCCTTGGCTTGACCTTTTTCCCAGAGATAGTCTCTTCCCAAATTCTAGTATAGCTTTCTAGATTGTATCAATGCATGTTACGATTATGGTTATACTTGCAGATCGCTTTAAAGAAATACAAATATCAGTGCGCTGTACATATTGCTCTTACATACCCTAACATTTTATTTTCAACATATTAGTATATAGGCAGCATTTAAGTGACAAAATTCTTAGTTTTGTATGTGTTCTATATACTCTGGGATACTTGACGCTACTTTTTGTTTTGTTTTGTTTTGTTTTTGGTTCTGGAGATCAAACTCAGGGTTTTGTGCTTGCAAGGCAAGCACTCTAACCACTGAGCTAACCCCCCAGCCCCTTGACACCACTGTTTCTACCCACTAAAGACCAGTAGTGTCTCCCAGTCTTTTTTTATTACTATCTTATATATATATAATACATATAAGATATATATATAAGATATATATATATCTATCTTATATATATATTTTTATTACTATCTTATATATATATATATATAATACATATAAGATAGATATATATAAGATAGATATATATATCTATCTTATATATATATAAGATAGTAATAAAAAATGTAGTATATATATATATATCTCTTTGGGTTCTGTTCACATTGTATTCTGTTCTTTGTCTAAATGGCCTAAGTGTACTTTGTAATTTGCAGAACTTTCTGCATATACCTGGTAGGTCTGGCAACCTTTCATGATATTTCTGGATTCTTTTCTTTTCTTTTTTCTTTGTTTAATGTGTTTGTGATACATAGTAAATTAATTTGTCACGGGGAATTGATACATATATTCATCACATATATGTATATGCTTTTAGCTTCCCCTTTTCCTCCCTCATGTTATTTTTGGATTCTGTAGCTACTCTTGATAGCCGTTTCTCCTGTCTTTTGATGTTTATTAGGCCACTGTAACTCTTTCCTGAATTGCAGCTGCCATGGGCCTGCTTACCGCTTAAGAATGCCAAAAGTATAGTGTTTTTAAGATCCTCCTGAGAAAAACCTTTGTCATTCTCTTAATAGATAACTTTAGAGAATGTTATTCCTGTCTTTCAAACGTAGTTCAGAATAAACTTTTGAGTTGAAATGAGAATTTTGATGCAGATGTTCTAATACAGTTTTTCTTGATCTCTTCTATAAGGTATTATTAGGCTGTTTGAAGGAATTTGAGATTCTTAAAGTAGATTACATCCAAGTTTGGTTTTTAAAAATCTTTATCAATGAAAGAAGACATTTATAGTGATATATACTTTACCACAAACATCATAATCAGATGTTGAAATAATGTTGAAGCACAGAGAACTGTCCCATTTCTGGGAATTTGAAGAAAAACATTAAATATAAATACTAAGTAATAGACTCTAAGCTGTGTGTACAGATCTCTGTTTGGAATGTCAGCTCTGAGAGAGGGGAACTTAGTCTGTGCTCAGCTAGAAAGTAAAAGAAGAATGAAAGGCACTTTCTTGCATCAAGAGAAGTTTTCATGTTCTAACAGAAGCGAGTGATAAGGTAAATTTCTTTAATGAGGGAAAACCTTTTTATTTTCTACTTAGAGAAAATAAACTTTAGAGTGAATGAGTATTGATTTTGTACTTTTATTTAAACTGTTGCTGTTGGTTATTGGATATTAGTGGAAGTGATGAAAATTGGGAGACTGGAGCTTCCTGAAAAGTCTGTGTGTGGGGGAGGGAAGCAGCAGTGTGAGTGGCATAGGGCACACTCTCCAGTGGGAAGGTCTCATGTGAAGAAGTTGGAGCTAGAAGGTACACAGACAGTGTCACACTGTCTTGAGTCACGGGAGTGTTTTCACTAGAAGCTGCAAGTATAATTGAATATGAATAAAGACTGTGATTTGTTGTATTTTATATATATCATTACTTTGGTATTAGTCAATAATGATTCCAATAATGATTCCAATTGAATGCAATACAGAGCATTTTAAATGGATGCCCAAAGGTCATTTGTTGGTGTATGTTTAATCTTCTGGTGTCTCTTCAGTTGACAGTGGATGTTTCTTTTTCCTCCTTGATCATTTAAGGAAGAGCTTCAGATATCATTCTCAAAACTGAGCAATGAATATGAAGTAATTAAAAGTACAGCTGTGAAAGACATGAATTTGGATTCAGAATTACACGACTTAAGACTTATGTTGGAGGCAAAGGAACAGGAACTGAATGAGAGTATCAATGAAAAGGAAATGCTGATAGCTGAGTTAGAAGAATTAGACAAACAGAACCAAGAAGCTACAAAGGTAACACTGCAGTAGAGACAGTGCGATCTAAGGCAGCACAGTGTGGTCAGTGGACTGCACACTGATTAACATGCAGAAATGTTACATGTAATTTAATTGTATGATTTCATTAGTATTTTGGTTCATTGTTGTTCTCGTCAGAGAAATGAACAAACTTTCTGCTAGTTTATTTTTGCCTTTGCAGGCTGCATGATCTCAGTTGCAACTACGAAGCTCTACAAGCTATGTAGTGTAAGCAAATGAGTCTGGCTGTGTTTCAGTACCATTGTATTTACAGAAATAGGCAGTGAACCTGATTTGACCTGCTGGCATTCGTTTGTTAAATCCTACTCTAGTGTTTAAGACTTGAGATTATGTAACATCTGTCATTTACTTTCTTTTTTTTTGGTGCTGGGGATCGAACTTGGGTCCTTGTCCTTGCAAGGCAAGCACTTTAACCACTGAGCTAAATCCCCAGCCCCTGTCATTTACTTTCTTTGGTTTTAAATTCTTATTCCTAAAATGATTAGATAGACTTGCTATACTTATAAATGATTTTGTAATGTTGGTACAGAAAGTTATATATTTATTTTTTTGGTGCTGGGACTCGAACTCAGGGCCTTGTGCTTGCAAGGGAAGCACTCTAATCACTAAGATAAATCCCCAGCCTCAGAAAGTTATATTTAAGTAGGATTAGAAATATCTGAGGATTAGTCTTATGAATGAAATTTTACAAAGTGGTGTTTCAGCACTAAAATGAAAAAGTTGTGTAAAATTATCATGCAAATTAATTTTTCTTTCAGCACGTGATTTTGATAAAAGATCAGCTATCAAAACAACAAAGTGAAGGAGATGGCATCATAAAGAAACTGAAACAAGAGCTAGATGATGAAAAAAAGAGAGGTCATCAACTGGAGGACGACAAAATGAACATCATTCGAGAGTTAGATCTGCAGAAAGAAAAGTTAACTCAAAGTGAACTGGTTCTAAATGATTTGCATTTAACCAAGAAAAAGCTTGAAGATGAAGTAGCAGATTTAATAGATCAACTATGTGAAGCACAGAAAAATAATTTAAATATCCAGAAGGAAAACCTTCAACTCAAGGAACATATAAGACAAAATGAGGAGGAAATATCTAGAGTCAGGAGTGAGTTAACTCAGTCTCTTAATCAAGCCTCTAACAGTTATTTCAAGGATGACTTACTTAAAGAAAGGGAAGGTGAAGTTAGAAACTTAAAGCAAAATCTTTCAGAAATAGAGCAGCTCAATGAAAATTTAAAGAAAGTTGCTTTTGATCTCAAAATGGAAAATGAAAATTTGGCTTTAGAATGTGAAGATGTCAGACATCAGTTGGAAGAATCTATTGCTAGTAATAATCAAATTTCTCAGGAAACAAACAGTATTGTAGAGACTCTAAAAAGGGAAAAGGGGCAGATGGAAGCCAAATTGTGTCAGGCAGAAAAGAGATTTTTAGAAGAAGAAAACAAGTATAAACAAACCATTGAGGAACTGTCAAGTGCAAGCAATACTTCTGCTTTACAATTGGAACATGAGCATTTACTTAAATTCAATCAAGAGAAAGACTTTGAAATAGCAGGACTTAAAAAGAATATTGAGCAAATGACTCGTAGTCATAACGAAACTAAGGAAATTTTGTCATCTAGTTTAGAAAAACAGAAGGAGCTGACACAAGTTATAAATGAGAAAAATATTTTTATTGATAAACTTAAAGAAGAGAGTTCAGAGCTGAGGGAGGAATTAGATAAATGCTCTCAAGCCTTAAGAAAAAATGAAATTTTAAGGCAGACTATAGAGGAAAAGGACAGAAGTCTTGGATCAATGAAGGAAGAAAATAATCATCTGCAGGAAGAACTGGAAAGACTGAGGGAACAGCAGAGTCGAGCTGGACCTGTGGCTGAGCCTAAAACCCTCGGAAGTGTCTCAGAACTAGAATGTGAGGTGTCTCAGCTGAATATAATCAAAGATCACCTGGAAGAGGAAATTAAACATCAGCTAAAGATAATTGAAGATCAAAACCAGAGTAAGATGCAACTCCTTCAGTCTCTGCAGGAGCAGAAGAAGGAAATGGATGTGTTTAAACATCAGCATGAGCAGATGAATGTCACACACACCCAGCTTTTTTTAGAGAAAGATGAAGAAATTAAGAACTTACAAAAAACAATTGAACAAATAAAATCCCAGTTGCATGAAGAAAGACAGGATATTCAAACAGAGAATTCTGATATTTTTCAGCATACTAAAGTTCAGAGTCTTAACATAGAAAATGGAAGTGAAAAGCATGATTTATCTAAAGCTGAAACCGAGAGATTAGTGAAAGGAATAAAAGAACGAGAGCTGGAGATTAAACTTCTAAATGAAAAGAATATATCTTTAACTAAGCAGATTGATCAGCTGTCCAAAGATGAGGTCGGTAAACTCACTCAGATTATCCAGCAGAAAGACTTGGAGATACAAGCTCTTCACGCTAGAATTTCTTCAGCTTCCTGCACCCAAGATGTTGTTTGCCTTCAACAGCAGCTGCAGGCCTACAATATGGAGAGAGAACAAGTATTAGCTGTTTTAAATGAGAAGACAAGGGAAAATAGCCATCTAAAAACTGAGTATCACAAAATGATGGATATTATTGCTGCCAAAGAAGCAGCCCTCACTAAGTTGCAAGATGAAATTAAGAAATTGTCCACTAGATTTGAAAGCAGTGGCCAAGATATGTTTAGAGAAACGGTCCAAAATTTATCACGTATCATTCGAGAAAAAGACATTGAAATAGATGCACTAAGTCAGAAATGTCAGACTTTATTGGCAGTGTTACAGACTTCCAGCACTGGTAATGAGGGAGGTGTTAATAGTAACCAGTTTGAGGAGCTCCTGCAGGAACGTGATAAGTTAAAACAGCAAGTGAAGAAAATGGAAGAGTGGAAACAGCAGGTGATGACCACAGTGCAGAATATGCAACATGAGTCGGCCCAGCTCCAAGAAGAACTTCATCAGCTTCAGGCACAAGTTTTGGTTGACAGTGATAATAACTCTAAATTACAAGTGGACTACACTGGCCTGATCCAAAGTTACGAGCAGAATGAAACCAAACTCAAAAATTTTGGACAGGAATTAGCCCAAGTTCAGCACAGCATAGGGCAGCTTTGCAATACAAAGGAGCTTCTTTTAGGAAAGCTCGATAGTATTTCACCCCATCTCTCTTCTGGCTTCCTCAGAGCAAGTACATCTGCTCTAGCAAATGAGTCTTCGCAGTTGCTTCAACTAGAGATAGAAAAGCTAAGACAATCACTGCAGGACAAAGATGCAACAATTCGAACTCTCCAGGAAAATAATCACAGATTGTCTGATTCGGTTGCTGCCACCTCAGAGCAAGAAAGGAAAGAACACGAACAAACTGATTCAGAAATTAAGCAGCTGAAAGAGAAGCAAGAGGTTTTACAGAACTTACTTAAGGAAAAAGACCTCTTAATCAAAACCAAAAGTGATCAATTACTTTCTTCAAATGAAAATTTTACTAACAAAGTGAATGAAAATGAGCTTTTGAGGCAGGCAGTCACAAATCTGAAGGAGAGAGTATTAATTTTAGAAATGGAAATTGCTAAACTAAAAGTGGAAAATGAAAAAATAGTGGAAACATCCAGGGCAAAGGAAACAGAATATCAAGCATTACAGGAGACTAACATGAAGTTTTCTATGATGCTTCGAGAAAAAGAATTTGAATGCCATTCCGTGAAGGAGAAGGCTCTTGCTTTTGAGCAACTGTTAAAAGAAAAAGAACAGGTATGTTCTGGATGGAGGTTATAGAAGGAAGTGTAGTTCTTAAATATTGTATTACTTGAGGGTAATGTAAACATTTTCTTCCAATTTTCTCTATAGAATTTAAGGATATCTTTAAGTTGTACAGATTGAACATCCCCAGTCCAAAATCTAAAATTTTGAGTGCTGAGATTATAGATTTTGGACTTTCACATTAGGATGGTCAACCAGCAGTCTAGTGAAATATTTCAAAATGTAAAAAAAGTCTGAAATTAAAAATACTTTTGGTCATAAGCATTTTGGATCAGAGACAGCCTTCATTTTGACTATAATCAGCTTTTTTGAAGGAGAAACGTATGTTCTCAAAGATCTTCACATCTGTTTAATTTTTCAGTATTTGCACTTTCTCTATAATAAGAAAATAAACGTTAACTGAAAACTTTCTGGAAAATAAGGGCCTCCCTATCCAGGAGTGTACATTGAGATGAAAGGAACATACAGTTTAGCCTTTTGGTTTCATTGATTTATCCTGGGGATATCATCTATATGTATTTTTTGTTTGTTTGTTTGTCTTCTTCTTTAAGAGCGAGGGTCTTACCATGTTGCTCAGGCCGGCCCTGAACTGCTAGGCACAAGGGATCCTGCGTCAGCCACTGCTGAGTGGCTGGGACTGCAACCTCCTGCTGCCAGCTTATATGTTCTTAAGGAAATGGAAAGTTCATATGAAGACTTAATACTAAACCACATGTCCATTTGATATGCATATTTAAAACAGAAAAGATTTGGCTATAAACAGCCTGATTTTATGTGCATGCAGTTTTTAGAATTCCAGCTGTTCTCTGAAATTCATGACCTTACTTTTGCATGAAGGGTTGTCTTTTTTCTGCAGCTATCAACATATTATATGGAGTGCAAGGTTGGGGATTTAGCTCAGGGATAGAATGCCTGCCTAGCAAATACAAGTCTCTGAGTTCAATCTCCAGCACACCCCCCCCCCAATTATGTAGAATGCATTCAGGATACATTTTCATTACTGTCTAGAAGATATTATTCTAGATTTACTTTTGCTAAATGGTTGCCAAATATTCTTTTAAAATAGGCTGCACATATGCAATGGCCCTTTCTGGCTTCTACTGGCCCCTTAACTGTTACTTTACCTAACAAGTTGTGCTGCCTGAGGAATGGACGCATGCACACAGGAATAAATATGTTTTGTTGACAATTTTGGGATTTGTCAACACTTTGTTTTATAGAGTAATTTGCGGAGAGTTTTGCTTTTTTGGGTTCCATTTAAAACATTTCTAGTGCCCAGTGTGCTGGTGCACATCTGTAGTCCCAGTACTTGGGAGACTGAGACAGGAGGATCACTACAAGTTTGAGGCCAGCCTGAACTGAATAGTGAGAGCCTAGCTAAAAAAAAGAAAAAGTATTTTAGCCGCACGTCAGGGTGCCTTGGGTTCAGGTCCTGGCCAGTGCAGTGGGGCCTGAGGGTCACCAGTGCAGTAGCAGGGTGATGTGTGGATTCAGGTACCTTGGGGTCTGCCTCAGCTGCTTGCACAGCAGTCTCTGGGCCTGCGCCCCAGCCCGCCACAGCACTGGGCCTCCTACATCATCAGTCAAACTATTCCCTGTGGAAAAGATGCACAAAGCAGCCCAGCTAGGCTTGGGGGAGTGTACAAACAGATGTTGGTGGGTCTGAACTGTCACAGCTGGACTGTCATCTTTGAAGCCTTGGCTACAGGCTGTACCAGCACCACAGCCTACACAAGCACCCACAGATGTGTGCCTGGACGAGTGATAACTTTGTAAGTGAGGAACTGACCCACAGATTTTGCCCACAGCTCTGCACCGTGGAGAAGTTAGCTTCCTGGTGCTCACTGAACCAGGAAGTGGGAGAGATACTGCATCTCTTTCGACCTCTGCTAAAAGATAATGAGATCGTTACGTCCTCGGTAGCTCCAAGGCCTTCCTTGGTGGGGTTGATGAATCAGACATCTGTGTGGTCATGTGCCGAACCAGAGCACCAGGCCCCAAAGACGTCTCATGCATAGTTCTTGAGAAAGGTACCTCTGGCCTCAGCTTTGGCAAGAAGCAAAAAAAAGTAGAGTGGAACTCGCAGCCAGCCCAAGCTGTAATCTTTGAAGACTGTGCAATATATTCCTGTGGCCAGCAGAATTGGAAGAGAAGGGCAGGACTTTCTCATTGCCATGAAGGGACTGAATGCAGGCTGGATCATCACTGTTTCCTGCTCCCTGGGGGCTACTTATGCTTCACTTATCCTCACCAGAGACCACCCCAGTGTCTGCAGCCAGTTTGCAGCACCTTTGGCCAGGAGCCAGGAGCTGTAGTTCCAACCGGCAGTCATGCATCGAGGCTGATGGCTGCGTAGCTGGTGATCTACATTGCAGCAGGGGCTGTGTGAGAGGAGTAGGAAGATGCAGTGGCCTTGTGCTCCGTGGCTGAGGTGTTTGCTGTGGAGGAATGCTATGCTGTCTGCAACTAGGCTGTACAAATGCACAGAGGCTCTGGCTGCCTGAAAGATTATGCGGTTCAACTGTGCGTGAGGGGCTCGGAGTCTACCAGATTCTAGAAAGTAGCAAGCAGTGAAGTGGTGATGCTGACCTATGTAGCACCCATGCTTGGTGTCTGGCGTGGTTTTTAGCATGAAGCTTCAGTTAGAGTTGAGTGGTTCCACGTTGGCTCCTGGGTTCCATGTGAATCGTGAATTAGATTGAAGGGCTGAGCTCTTCTGGAATAGGATCTGCACTGTGTGTTGGCAGCAGCAATGGCTTCGGGCTGGAGCAGAGTTCTCAGAATAGTTGCCCTGATAAGCTGTGTTATAAGACCTACCACCTTATTTTCCTAATGCTGGAGAAACAGCCAGCGACTGTTCAGAACCAGAGTCTTATCCTGGGCCCTCATTGTCTTGATTTGTCTAAATTTTGCTGGTTCCCTGGATTCCCCTCTTTCCAGTGGGCTGGGTACTCCCACTGAGACTTTCCCTGGTTGTATACAGAGCAAAGGTGAGGGGATGAGAACGCCCTCCTGTCTTCGTGCTGTTCTCTGTATGCAGTGTCGGTATCTCTGGATAGCACACCTCTGAATGTAAATCATGGTGAAATGAATACTCGGGAACCCCTAAGCCGTGATTTAGGGTGTCGTTCCGCTTCTGGGCTACCGAACACCCAGGGCTGAGATTATTTGGAGATTTTCATATTTGAGGTTGTTTTTTTCTTTCTTAGAAGCTGTATCCAAGGTTCTTGTAACCCTTCTTGATAAGTACTTTGAGTATATTTTCAGAGTTTCTATTTCATTTTTTGGAGTTACTTCTCTTTTGAACTATTTTTAAACACTACATCAATGAATAAAATCTACCCCTTTTTGTACTGTCCAAAAAAAAGTATTTTACTTTAAAGCTAAAGACATTTCTTTCCAATAGGGCAAGACGGGGGAGTTAAATCAGCTTTTAAATACAGTTAAAGGAATGCAGGAAAAGACTGTTACATTTCAACAGGAGAGAGACCAAGTCACATTGTCCCTGAAACAGAAACAAATGGAAAATAATGCACTACAGAATGAGGTATGTTTTCACTTTGAAGGAACAGTGAGCCAAACAATAATAACTTTTAAGTAGGATAATTGGAAAGTATCAATTTAAAAATTTCATCTCTTTGTTCATTTTTCATCCTCTGATATGCTTTAGGAAAATTTGACTCCACAGAGTGCATTTTATTTGTTTTCAAAAGTGAAAATTATGACATACTCTTGATAAAAGAAAAAGTTCTCACTAATACTATATGAAAAAAACAGATTTTACAGAAAGAATAGTTGGTCACGTAGAGCTTGAGACTTGTATAATTCCATTTTCCATTTTACCCATGCAGCAAGTAAGGTCTTACAAAGTAACACTTCTAAATGAATATTCAAGATTATTTCAGGAGAACTTTTTCCTAACATAAATATGTCTGGTGAGACATTAGTATACAATTGATGAACTTCAGTCATGGGGAAAAGATTTGGTAACACAGTGGTTTGCAGCAGGAGGGGGTGTAGTGGTGAGGGCACATTGTGTAGAAGAAAAGTAAAAAATTGTCCTTTACCTAGGTTCAACATTTACGTGACAAAGAATCACGGTTAAACCAGGAGCTAGAGAGATTGCGTAACCATCTTTTAGAATCAGAAGATTCTTATACCCGAGAAGCTTTGGCTGCAGAAGATAGAGAGGCTAAACTAAGAAAGAAAGTCACAGTATTGGAGGAAAAGCTAGTTTCATCCTCCAATGCAATGGAAAATGCAAGGTAACTTTTTCATTTTTACATTGAGTACAACTTGAGTGTCAGAGTCAGTTAGCATTTTTTTGTATGTTAGCTCATTTTCACAAAGTTCTTTGTCTCCATTTTATAATGAAGAAATTGAAGGTAAAGAGATTTAAAGCCCTGACTGAAGTCATGCACATATATTGTATGAGGGAGTCTCATATTTGATCCTGTGACTCTTAAGCAAATCTAGCATTCACACTGTGCCCCTTCACTATCCTAGATAATTGCAACTTGGCCTTTTAGGAGAACATTCTGAAGTTCTGGCTCATTTAGCACATTCATGACGGGACCGTAATTCGTACGTCTCACTGCCAGGTAGTTCTGAA
Source organism: Hystrix cristata (assembly GCA_004026905.1). Lineage (NCBI taxonomy): Eukaryota > Metazoa > Chordata > Mammalia > Rodentia > Hystricidae > Hystrix > Hystrix cristata. The sequence goes on along the minus strand of PVJO010002113.1, from coordinate 18,894 downwards.
CTGCTGACGGAACCCACATGGCTGTCCCATGGTGGAATAGTCAAGCATGTGCCACTGCTGGTTCAGGCCAGCGGGAATGCGATCGTTATGTCCAGCTCCCAAAGAACTAATTTATTTACATTGTTTATTTTTTATCACATTGTTTATTTTTTATTTTTGGTCTAAGGTTGAACTAGATATGAATATGAGAGAGGAGAGGGGCGTACAAGAGTAGCAGGGTGGGGACCTGGGTTAGGATGAGGAGTTAATTCTTCGTTTATTAGAACTTTTGAGTGACCAGTACTCTGTATTTTATTTTATAATCTTATTTTTCTCTCTCACTTTCAAAAAAAGATTTTGCTCTTGTTTTTTAAAGTTCTTTGTTACAAAAACATTGTGTTTTCTACTTCAGGAAAATCACACAAAACCAAAACAGCATAAAACAGCCTCACTCATCCAAGATAATCTTTTTTATGCATTATGCTTGTGTGTATACTTTAGATATCTTTCTAAAAGCAAAAATAAGATCATACTGTGAATACTGTTTCATAACTTTTCTATCACTTAGTAATACGAGTATCAGCATACATTAAGCCATATAATTCTGCAATATAATATTAGGATATTGCATACCATTTTTTGGATTTGACATAATTTCCTTAACCTAGTCATCATTTATTATTGGACAATTAGAGTGTTTCAGCTTTTCAAATTATGGAGAGCTGTCATGATATCCTGAGACTTACTACTTTTTTGTAGAGGACGGATTATTCACTTAGTGTAAATTTTTAGCAGTAGAACTTCTGGGTCAAGGGGTACTTTAAAACTCTTGAGATTGTACTACCAAATTACTTTTCAGAAAAATATTAGTGATATTTCCATTAGTGGTATGCACATCTTTTTATATTTTTCTGTGTATGATGCTGAGGGAAAGAAGACAGTAGATATCTGTCTGCAGAGAGATTATTTGCCATCGAGACGATATTTCTAAGGGGGAGTCTTTCCCACCACTTTGCAAGATATATTAATGTACTTTCTGACAGAGAATGAAAATCTGTGTGATACGAAAATTAAAACCTTGAGTGATATTTCATATATGTGTTTGACTTTGGCAGAAACGCCAAATATCCTCAGGCTATCATATACCATAATTCTTCCTTGCAATTTTCAGGCCTTTATTTCTTCTAATTAAAATAGTTGCTGGTCTCTCTATCCCTTTTATTTACCCTTCCCAATAACTTCCAGAATAACCTTCCTTAAGTGGAGCGATGACCTTGTAACTCCTTATTTTCGGAAACCAATCTTCCTTAATCTGGTCCTTCTACCTTAACTTTATTTCCACGTCTAGGCAGACCATACTACACAGCTCCTTTTAAGTACTACTTTCACATTTTTCTTCTTTTTCTTCTTATATTCTTTCTTTTACATGAGGAGTAGGCCTGGTCCCTAACAGTTTTTCTGTGAATCCCACCTATCCTTAAAATTTTATTTTCTTTGCAGAGGGTACTTTATTTAGTACTCTCTTCCTCATATCCGTAAACAAGTCCTGCTATTTTTCTTTTGAACTTGCATAATACTTTGAATTTTTGATAGAGTACTTATATTTTGCTTTAGGGTACGGATAATTATTGACCTATCTTATACTGCTCCCGTTCAATAAAATGTGAGCGCATGAGGGTGTGGTAGTGATGCTATTCATTTTATACCCTGCCCACTGCGTGTGTTACAGGGGCACAGTAAAAATTCGTATGTGAACAAATCTGGAAACTAGATTGTGTTTTGAGCCCTTACTTAATACTAATACCCATTATTTAGTAACTTTATGAGTGTTGTGATAGGTCAGTTTATCCATACAATCATGCTTTGATTTGCTAACCAACAAAATTGGATAAAGTCAAGGGACACTTGGGGGCAAAGTTCAGGTCTTCTTATCATTTTATAGCTCTTTCCAGAAGACAGTAGTTTTGGGTAAAGTGTCTTCAAAGTGACTTGATCTTAATGAGCTTTAGCTGACTGCTCTTGAATAAGAATTTAGCTAGATATTAAATACCCATGAAGACCTTTGCAATATTTTGAATGTAATCATAATAATACATTAAGGAATAAATACCAGTGACATAAACCTTGATAATTGCTCTATAAATGTGTCACTTAGGCATCTCTGGATTATTATTTGGGTAGTGGGAGGGTTTAATGTATTTGGTGTAGGCAGAAAGAAATTTGATAGTAAAAAGTAAACAGAGCAGTTCATCCCTGGCACAGCCTTTGGGAATTTGTGAAGTGTCTGTGATTACAGATGTCAGAAGCTAGGGGTGTCATAGACTGACTCCATTCCTTATTTATTTTGGAACCTGACAAAATGACTTCAAAACCCCCTTAAAACTTAAAATTTTATGATGTTATATCCTAGTGTTTTAACCTAGAAAGATGAAAGTGTGGTTTGTGAAGTTTTCTTTTGCTGATGTTCCTGGTCAGCCTAACTCCTAGGCTTCAAAAGAATGAGCAGGCTGGGGATTTAGCTCAGGTGGTAGAGTGCTTGCCAAGCAAGCATGAGGTCCTGAATTCAATCCCCAGCACCCCCCCCCCACAAAAAAAGAGCAGTTGTTCAAAGTCACTTGCACAGGAAAGATGATTGAATTAAAAGAAACAAAGAGTAGAGGAACTTTCTGAGTTTCTTTGGGATCTAACTTGAATTTAATGCAATAAAATATAAAGAAGGTGAAATTTGTACAGATAGTTGAATAATAGTTGTCAGAGGAAGGGGGAATTGTTGTATACTAGAGATGGAGCATTAATGTGAGATGAGATAGATGGGTGGTACTAATTATTACACAACATTGTAAATGTACGTAGTGCTTCTGACCTGGCTACCTGAGAATGGTTAAGTCGTAAATTTTAAGTTCTATTTTACAACAATAAGAAGAAATGTAGGGAAGAGAGAAGATGTTTTCATTTTGTAAAAAGTATCTCTAGCCAGGCATGGTGGTGCATGCCTATAATCCTAGCACTCAGGAGGCTGAGGCAGGAGGATTCTTGTGAGTTTGAGGCCAACTTGGACTACATAGTGAGATCCAGTCCCCCCATCCCCTCCAAAAAAAAAGCATCTCTAAAGTATTTGAAAACTAACTTGAATTTGAATTTAATGCAGTAAGAAACAAGGGAAGTGACCTTGTTAAAGTATCTTAGTAGATAGAAACAGTTTAACTTTGACTTTTGTTTTTTTAAGTCATCAAGCCAGTGTGCAGGTAGAGTCATTGCAGGAACAGTTGAACATGGTCTCCAAGCAGAGGGATGAAACTGCCCTGCAGCTTTCTGTCTCTCAGGAACAAGTAAAGCAGTACGCTATGTCATTAGCCAATCTGCAGATGGTTCTAGAGCACTTCCAACAAGGTAAGTTGTATGGATTTCTTTCAGTGAAGAAAATTACAGTAATTGGTAATTTTGCCTTTTTAAATCTTGTGTTAGACTAAGTATAGGGAAATCTTTGGATCCTCATTTGTAGGAGGGAAAGGTAAATAGCCATCAACAAGTTAATTTAGACTACTTTTCATTGGCTGGAGAATATAAGCTACCTTATCGCTAGTTAGGATGGAAATTGAGGAATTGTGAGGGTAATGGTGAAAAAAGATGATCAAGTAATAAAGAGGGGAATACAGAAAAGAGTGAGATGCCCACATAGAAAATAGTGATTTCTTCGGAGGTTGAACCCCTTTCAGAGTGTTAATTGGTAATCGACATATTCATTAAATTGTTAGCTGTTCATCTGTACTTTGATAATTACCTCCTTTTTTTTTTTTCAAGAGTGTTAGGGCTTGAACCCAAGGTGGGGCACTCTACCATGAACTATTCCTCCATCCCTTTTTATTTTCTTTTGAGGCAGGGTCTCACTGTGGTTGCCCAGGCTGGCCTCAGACTTGTGATCCTCCTACCTCAGCCTCCTGAGGACCTGGGATTATAGGCATGTGCCATGGTGCCTGCTGTCCTACATTTTCCAGTCAGTCCAAATTACATTTTGAGGGACACAGGAACAGTGATCAGAGCAGCTTTGTCCTCAGCACCAAATATGCCTTTTCACATTCTACCTCCCATCCTTAGATTTATCTCCTTCAGATCATTCACGCATCTATTCATCCATTTGTTTATTCATACGTTCAGTAAGTATTGACAGTGGATCAAGTAAGTGTTAGTTGCATAGAGGATGTGAGGATAATGGAGTAACAGGTTTATAGTTTTGTATGTAAGCAAAACTTTATATTTGTACTTGTGTGTCCCTTTAGGGTTACTTGCATGGTTGAAATTTTGAATTTTAAATATAAGAATTCTCTAGGTTTACTTTATAATACCATTGGTAGTGTGGGTGTGCATTACAGGGTAACAGAGAAAGCATTGCTGAAGAGCAGGCATCGGAGTGGAGCAGTGAAGGGAGGGAGAATCTGCAGCAGAGACAACACAGAGAAGGGCTTAGGGGAGGAAGCAATGATCGCATTACTCCAGTTGCCCTTAGTGTGGTCACTGTATCATTTCCTGTTTTGAAATGCTTGCATTTTTTTGGTTGAATTATTAAAATATCAGGTGATTTAAAATTCCAGTTTTATCATATAATTGCAAAATACTAATGTAACTTTCTTTTTAGAGGAAAAAGCTATGTACTCTGCTGAATTAGAAAAGCAAAAACAACTTATAGCTGAATGGAAGAGAAAGGCAGAAAATCTAGAAGGAAAGGTGTTATCTTTACAGGTAGGCTAAAAGTTTTCTCTTACATATTTTGTTATTCAGTAATTGTTTTACATGTTATCTGACTTGCCTCTGTGTATCTAGCCCTCTACTGGGCAGAACAGGAAACAGGATACCAAGGATTTCCTTGGGTAACTTAAAATTTTCGGTAGACACTGTGAATGTGAGATGAAGGGACATTGACTTTTTTTTAGCTCATGTAGGTATTTTATAGATCTGTACAAAATTTTTTTGTGGGGGTGTGGGGGATCGAACTCGAGGCCTTGGACTTGGAAGGCAAGTGCTCTACCACTAGCTAAATCCCCAACCCTAAAATTAGTTTTAATTTAATGAGGAAGAGGATAGCATATCTAAAAAATGATATTGGCAAACTATCCACATGGAAGAAAATAAAACTGGACTCCATCTTACATCATATACCAAAATATCCACCTGGATCAAAGCAGTGATTTTCAACTGGGAGTGGTATTGGATATCCAGGTATATTTTTGATTTTTGCTGTGACTGGGTGGTTCATCTAACATTTAGGGGTCTAAGAATTTTTAAAAGTGCTCCCACTGAGCAACATTATATTAAAGATTGAAATATAAAAAACCAATTTCTCGCAATGAAATCTACAAGTCTACATGTATGGTTTTGGGGCAAGGAAGGTCCTAAGATTAGACTCAAGGTGAAAGAACAAACTAGCACATGTTTGTGTACAATTTTAAAATGTTTAAATGCCAACAGGTAATCAGTAGACAAATGGCAGATCTGGTGATCAATAGTTGTGTAGCACAGGTGCCAGAGTACAAGTGACTTGCAAATTGGTGTGGGAGACAGTAGAGAAAAACACACACGCAATATATGGAAAGAGGTTTTCATACAAGAACAGATCCAACCATCCTGTATGCAAGACAGAAATGTTCACATGATAGTCGTAAAAATTAATGTAATAAAATCATAGTGAAACATTATACTTTGTGTGTTTGGCTTGCAAAAATTGAAAAGAGCAAGAACATTTGTTGCTCTAGTTCTTGGAGACTTTTTGTTATCTTTTTAGTTTTGTATCTTCTTGTTACTTTTATTTCTGCCACCATGTTGTCTTCTAATAAAATCTCTTTTAAGTTTCTTTTAAAAAGGCAGTGTTATGTTGTGAAAGAGTGTGGGCTCTATCATTGATACTTATTTAGTTGTATGAACTCGTCCAGGGTCTCAGATGGGCGGTTTCATCAGCCAAGATGGAAAGGGCGATTCTGATATGTCTCCCAGCTTGTATGGTCTGTTGAACTGTTTTTGCATACTGCTTTTTTATTTTCATTTCTCCCTCAGGAAGACTTGGATGAAGCAAATGCTGCTCTGGATTCAGCATCAAGACTTACAGAACAGTTGGATCTAAAGGAAGAACAGATTGAAGAACTTAAAAAACAAAGTGGGTTTCTCCTTTTCGTGTGTTCTCCCCCACAGTGCTCTTGTTCACTCAGGTGTCCTCTTGCGCCGTGCTTTGGCACAGCTGAGCGAGACCATCGGTGTGTGGCTTCCATTTCCATCTTCTAGAACAGACTTGCTTCAATTTTTGTCTGATTCTAGTGAAACCAGAGCCATTAAGGGGCCCTGGGTGTCCACTTAGTTCTCCTGGATGTTGAGGAAAATGCTATCTTGCTCCTTCTTACTCTGTTGATAATCAACAGAGTCGATGTGACTGATCCAGGTTTTTTGGTTTTGGCTTCTCCCCGATCGGTTCCTGTGCACGCTACCCAGGGTCAGGGTTGTTAGAGAGGGCAATATTCTCAGGTATAAAAGAATAACTTTTTGTGAATTGAAGTGTCTACAAATACGTAGGTTTTAAAAATGTTTTTGTTTAAATTTTCATTCTTTATTCTTAGTATCAATATGTTAAGAAATTAAAATTTCCCTAATACTGGTTTATAGATATTTATAAACAGCACCAAAAGCTCAGTTTCTCAGAGTAATGTTTAGTAATTTCTTTAAATGCAATTTTAACCCTTATTTTAGCTGAAGTCAGTACTAATAACAGTAAACTACATACACACAAAACCTATATATTTTGAAATATAAAAGAGATTTCTATAGCCTCATATGGTTTTATTCAAGTACACATTTCCACAATGAATAAGTATTGACAAATATATTAATATAAACCTACTCCAAATGCTTAACTCGCCATCAGCCTTTTAAGCATCATCATCCCTACTACTGAAATCATTTATTTTTAGATGCTTTAATCTGATCTGGAAAAATGAGTTCTCTTAAAACTTAACAAATATGTTATTAACTAAAAAGCTTTTAAATAAAAAAAGATACTTTAACACAGAAGCAATGACATGAAACTTTTAGTTTCTCAAAAAAACAAAAATTATGTTAATTTTTGAAAAGATATTTATAACAAATTCTTTTTTAAAACAAATTCTCTTTTACAACAGATAAATATAATTATAAAAATGTATAGTTTTGTATATCATCTTAAACCCAAACCAGTTATCTTTAATAACTTCTCAGGCAATATGAAGCACATGCTTCAGCCTGTCATAGTCAAAAAGGGCATTTAGGGTCTGGGGATTTAGCTCAGTGATTAGAGTGCTTGCCTTGTAAGCACAAGGGCCTGAGTTCAATCCCTGGCACCACAAAAAAAAAATAAATAAAATAAAATAATTTAAAAAAAGGGCATTTAGATGTTATGTATTAAACAGAACACAGCTTCTAATGGCACGAATATATCTAACATAAAAATACTAGTTTTTTTCTTCTGACAGTCAAAAGTCAGAAGGAACTGCATGCTTTGCAAGGTACTTTAAGTGGTAGTCATTAAAACCCATTAAGTGATTCAAGTATGGTCATATAAACACAGGCAATTCAAGGCTCAAGTATCCCTCTAAAATCTAAGACCTGTAAACAAAGGCTGGAAACCTTGTTTCTCTGTCTCTCATGTACTTACCTAGATATCAGGACGTTACTGTAGAAAATAAACAGTTATTACATATGGTTTCCACAGCAGATAATGGAATTTCCGAATGTACAAAAAGTGTTAAGACGCATAGTTGGATTCAGTAATTGCTTTTCTAGCTCATTTCAATAATTCTTCATTCATAGTAAGCAAGTCTTTAACTCCGGGAAACTTCTTGGGTCTTTTTGAATGAAGAAGACAGTATCTTCGATTTTCACTTTACCTTGTCCTCCACTTGACATTGTCTTGTGATTCCTCTCACTGATGAACTCTGTGACAAGGTCTTCAAGAAAAATACTCACTGAATCAGTATAAGGATACTGATCATTCCCGAATCCACACATTATATATTGTAATTCTTTATAAAAAAAGGTTTCTTTTACCCTGTCCACCTTCAGCGCCTCCTCAAACTTCTTCATTTTCCTCCTCATCTGCCACCCCACCAGCCCATAAACCTATGGCATCTGTTTTTTTCTTAAGGTTTTTATGATTGTAGTTGGGGCTTTACATGGAGGAACTGATCATGTTCTTCTTTCTTCCTTTCTTTTTTTGATGCTAGTAATATATCTCATAGGTCCTACCCATTATATTTTAAAAGAAGGTGGAAGTCTTTTGTGATTTTTAAAATACTCTCTTAAGGAATCAGGGGTAAACCATGTGGAATAATGCATACTCTGGCTTCTGAAGGAAATTTCTATATCAGAGAGTTTAGTTTCCTGAACCAAAGAAGAGATAAAAGTAATTAAACATTCCCAGTTAGAATAGGACATACATTCGAAGTTCCCAGTAAAGGTCTCACAAGTTTCATTATCAGATATTCATCTAGGCTGTTTTAATCATTTAATGATGGTCTTTATTCACATATTTTAAACAGTTGATCTCCGACAAGAAATGCTGGACGATGCACAGAAGAAATTGATGAACTTAGTGAACAGCACAGAAGGAAAAGTGGACAAGTATGGTTTCACCTTTTTTTATATTTTATAGCGATGGCTTTAGTCGTTAAACATCTACATGTACATGTTTGTATGTGATTATATTTTGAAGAAACCTTTTCTTTTTCTTACATATTAAGGAGAAATACCAGCAGTTTTAATGGAGGTCAGTGGAATAATGTACTCTCTTAAGTTTATTTTTACTATTTTTTTTCCCTTTACTGTCCTTACATGAACATATCTCATTCAAGTGTCTTAGGTCTGAACCTAGGTATGGTAATATGCAATAATCTCTCATTTAATATTTTTAAAATTTAGATATTACCAGTAAACTTTTAAATAAATTAGGGAGATACAGTGGTTAAGCACAAGAGCAGTGGTCACCATTTAAGTGTCTGCTCCAGGGAACCATGAGCTCTTGACAGGCAGTGAGAATTACTAATGAGGCACCTCCTAACTAGGTTATTGGACTGAAGAAAATAAATGGTTTTTAACAGGTATACATTTGGGTTTTTTGAAATATCCTAATTGGGTTCGGCAAGATTTTCTTAAAATCTCCTTTACAATAATTTTATTGTTCAGTTTTTTATAATTAAGTAATTGATTATTTAAGTATAATCAAATGTTTGTCTTCTGTCTGGGGACACTCCGTATTTCCTCCTCCATTTCCAGAGTCCTTATGAGAAATCTCTTCACTGGTCATTTCCACACACCAAAAAATCAGCGTCCTGAAGTGTTCCGGTTAATGGGAAGCATCCTGGGTATTCAAAGGGAGGAAATGGAGCAGGTAACTGGGCAGTGAAAGCTGTTCTGAAATACGTTTATGAAACTTATTTTTCTGAATATATTTATAACTAAAATAGTGTCATCAGACAAAATTGTTTCCTTTTACTATGTGTAGCTGCTACTTAATTTTCCCAATTATTTTAAAATGGAATCATTTTATTCTACATGGAAGACATATATTTGTTCAGTTTGTATGATACTAGTTTAAATATTTTGCAACTTAGAAAACCAGTTCTCATATTAGGATGATGAAATTTTGAAATATTATACTCAAAATCGTATTTGAGATTTTGCTTAGGATGGAATTTCATCCTATTCATTGCCTCTGTCAATAATAGGACAGATTTCCTAGAAATTGGATTAAAAGCTTGAGTTACTAACATCTGAAATCATGTGAAAATGGCTACCTTTTCTTGTATTGATAATATTTTACTGTTTCTAAATAATCCTCCAGTTGCTTAATGAAGATCAAGGAGGTGTCACTAGGTGGATGACTGGGTGGCTTGGAGGAGGATCTAAGAGTGTTCCCAACACACCACTGAGACCAAATCAGCAATCCGTGCTTAATAGCGTAAGGATTAATTTTATTTTTGTTGAATATGGTGATGAAATGGTTGTATATTGCGTTTATTTGCAAAGAATCAGATTTCTTTTTTAGGATATCTTACATAACCATTTTATTTTATGTTGGAGTTGGGGAAACAGATTTAGAGATAGCAACCAGTCTTAATAATTTGATTGCATATTGGTTTTATTTTCACTCTTTTATGGTACTTTCAATTTTTAGAGTTTTAACTATTCCTTTGTGTGTTTGATCCTGCTGTCTCACGGAGTTTTTCTACAAAAGTATGCCATAATTAAGAAGGTATTATTTTACTGTTTTATGCATATTCCAAATCACTGAGTCAGTGTTGCCTGTTGAGCACCGACTGTGTCCCAGGCGTTGTAAGCACTGGGGATGCAGCTGCGAACTAGAGGTGGGCGCTTGCCCTGATCCCTGCCTGGTCGGGGGAGGCGGTTAGGACACAGCGCCCGGTATAGAGTAGGCATTAGGTGAATATTAACTGAATTCATCAACATTGCGTTAATGTAGAGTTTAGTTTCTCTCTTTGTTTTTTAATAAAGAAAACTCAAAGAGTAGGATAAAACCCTACTTTCCTTGGATGGCATAAAATTTAAAGAAAAGATGTTCATTGTATTTTTTTTCTTTTTTTTTTTTTTTTTTTACCAAGAACATGTATTGGTACATTGTATACATAATGATCACATTCATCATGGTTATTTAGTACCTATACATGATGTATCTTGGTCCCCCGCTACTGTATTATTTTAATTTGATAATATTACTGGAGATCTTTTGCAGATTTTTAGAAAATTATGTTTAATACTTGTTTCCCCTTGATAAAATTTTCCGTGTCTGTATTATTAAAATGAAGACTTGATGTGTTAATTGCCAGTGTTGGTAAGAAATGAGTCCTCAGTTGGCTAATTCTGATTAAAAAATGTTTGAAATGAGTGTTGTCATCAAAGATTATTAAAGTGTTACAATAGCTACATATAAAGTGCTAGAATGGTTGCTAAAGTGCTATCAAGCTGGTTTGTGAAAAGAAAAACAGTCAAATGGCATGATTAGTATTTAACATTTAATTACAATAACTAGTACTTTTTTATTAGTTGTAGTAAATATAATTTTGTTATCTAGCCTAATATAACCAATGTATTTTTTCTTAGTCTTTTTCAGAACTTTTTGTTAAATTTCTAGAAACAGAATCTCATCCGTCTGTTCCACCACCGAAGCTTTCTGTTCATGATATGAAACCTCTAGGTTCACCAAGAAGAGAACTAAGTACAAATGTATCAGAAACCTCGAAAGGTAAAACTAGATGTTTATTTATTTTCCACAGTGTTAAAAATTGAGTGTTTAACTTTATGATTTTGCTTTACAGTGATACTAACTAAATTAGTGTTATTGAAAATGTGTAACACTGATTCTAAAATTGCAATAAGCCATCAAATTTTGCTTTCTGTATCGTAGCAATCTGATATTTAATTGGCTTAGATTAAATAGCATAAAATATTTTCCCTTTGTATATCAAATACTGTAGTTGTGTCTCTGCATAAGCCAATTTAAATTATTCTTCTGGAAATGTGAACTGGTTAAACCTTTGCTTGATCACCGATTTTCTTTTCTGACTAATGGTGCTGTTTACTTGTCAACGAGTTGGGTGGCGAGTATAGTTTTGAGAAGGGTTTTTCCCCTTGGACAATGTGAGTGTTATAATCAGCCAAACCTTGACATGAAAATAATAAATGCTCAGTTTAGCAAACCAGTTTAGACCTCTAAGAATGTTGTGAAGCACACTGACATGTTGAAAGGTCTTCCCGGAAGTGAGTGGTTGAGGGTTGTAGATAGGTCTAAGTATTTTTCTACCCTATGAGGTTGTATGGTATTATTTATATTGACATATAGTAAAATTTATTGAGTTGAAGTTGAACAATCTATTAGACTATTGATAATTTCTTTTTCTTTTTTGGTGTATGTTTGCAATATATGATATTTACAGTCCTTTTGGGGAGTTGACACATGTATCACTTTTGGTCCTCCTTCCACCCCTTTTCTGATCCCCTTAGTGTCACTGAAAAGTTTGCCTTTATTTTTACTATTTATATTGTGAGTTTGTTTCTTTTTTTTTTTTTTAAGAGAAGACAATTTATTTAGAAGACAATTTATTTAAAAGTGGTGAAAAAGGGGGAAAAGGAGATGATAGATAGCTACTCGACGAGTAGGGAGCATTTGAAAGTGAAATACTCCATGAGTTTCTTATATAACAGAAACCAGGCAATGTTTAATTTTCTGTGTCAGACTTATTTCACTGAATATTATGGTCTTGAGATACATCCATTTTCCTGCAAATGATATGAATTCATTCTTCTTTATGACTGAATTAAATTTGATTGTGTATATATACCACATTTTCTTTATTCAGTTGTTTGTTGATGGACATCTAGGCTGTTTCCAGAGCTTAACTACTGGAAAGTCTCTTTTTTCTGAAATCTTCGTATTTTAATGTTGACTACCTAAAGGTTATGTTATCATGTATTTTTTAGTTTCTATCACACATATATTTAAATTTAGTTCAATATTTATATTCTAGAACTCAAAACTTCCTTATTTAGACAAATGTTTCTATTTTCTGAACTTTTATAGAAAGATAAAGTAGTAAAATCTAGTTGTCAATTACATGTTTGCCTGCAAAATTTAATGAAAAGCTGTAACTTCATCTAAGAGGTCTAGAAAACACTGAAAACATTTTTTTTCTTGTTGTACTAGTTTACACTCCCACCAGCGATGTAAGAGGGTTCATTATTCACCGCAGCCTCCCCAGCATTTGTTATTATTTGATTCCTTGTTGATAGCCATTCTTTGTGGAGTAAGATGGAATCTCTGTGTAGTTTCAATTTGCGTGTCTCTGAAAGCCAACGAAGTTGAACATTTTTTAAAGTATCGGCTGTGTGTATTTAGGGTATCTATACTCGGAAGGTTTGAAGCTAGACCAGTATCTCTCACCATGTATTAAACGAAAATCAAAATGAGGAAAGATCTAAATATTATAATAGAAACACTAATCTGCTGGAAGATAAAATAGGTAAAATCTTCGAAGTCATAGACATAAGCAAGGACTTTCTGAACAGAACCCCAGTTGTACAAGAAATAACATCAAAGGTTACCACATGGAATTATATCAAATTAAAAAGCGTCTGCACAGCAAAGGAAACAATCAACAGAGTAAACCAGCAACCTTCAGAATGGGAAAAAATTTTTGCCAGCTACATGCTGGACAGAGGACTAATATATAAAGAACTCAAAAAATTTAGACTGCCTCCAAAATAAAAGACCCAATCAAAAAATAGGAACTGAAATGGATAGACACTTCTCAGAAGAAATACAAAAAGGTTCTTAAATTCATAAAGAAATGTTCAGCATTGCTGGACTTTAGAGAAATATCAATTAAAACATCACCAATCTATATTTCATAGACCTCTGCTTCTGGGATAGAGAACCCCATAACATATGAGTCATATTTATTTGGGAGCCAAATCTAGAAGCAGAAAACATATGTAAAGAATTGTTTTTATCAGAAAATGTTTTGAATTACCAACTATGAATTTTAATCAGATTTTCATAGTACAAATCAGTATTTATGTTTATAAATTAAGGTGTATTTGTGCTCTAAGTGTGAATAATTAAAGAACAGTCCAAAAACAATGTTCAAGACCAGTGCATTTACAATAATGTAGAATTTTATTTTATTTATTTTTTAATTTTTTTGAGACAGGGTCTTGCTATGTAGTCCAGGATGTTCTTGAACTCACTCTGTAGCCCAGATTGGCCTCAAACTCATGGTGATCCTCCTGCCTCAGCCTCCTGAATTAAGATTACAGGTGTGCACCAGCACATCTGCCAAGTGGATGCTGGGGATCGAACTCAGGGCCTTGCGCTTGCTAGGCAAGTGCTCTACCACTGAGTTAATCTCTGACTCAATAATGTAGAATTTTAAAGTTGATAGTAGCAATAAGTCGATTACCCATAGATATGTATGCTAATCAATTTGATAATATAGTGAGAGTTTTTTATGCTATTATATTCAGAGGGTTATTTCAGCTTGACTTTTTTTGTAATGGACAGATACTAAATAATCCACATTTTGTCATTTAGATACAGCAGAATCCAGGGCTGGTAGAAGAGCAGATACGAATGCATTCTTGGCTCCCCGCTCCGCAGCTGTGCCCCTTATTAACCCGTCCGGACTTGGACCCGGTGGGCCTGGGCATCTTCTCCTGAAACCCATCTCAGAAGTTCTGCCCACGTTCACACCTTTGCCAGTGTCACCTGACAACAGCGCTGGAGTTGTACTCAAAGACCTTTTAAAGCAGTAGGTGATTCTCAAGCCAGAAATTTAAGCACTTTAAAGAAACCATCAACACTATTTGTATATACTTTATCACAAAGTGGCCTTTTGGAAGAAGTCATGCATTTGTTTGCAGTTGTAATTTCCCTAAATTTAATAAAAATAATCTGCAAGTTCTTTTAGAAATTGCAGGCATCAGAGGAGAAGTGTTTGCTATATAATCTGCTTTGTTTCTTCTCTGATTTATTTTGATTTAAGCTAGAAACATTTATCTTTTTCTTTATCTTGCAAAAATAAAAAAGGAAAAACAAAATGCTAATAGCTATATATATCAACTTTTTATTTTAATCTGGTTTTCAGGCTCATTTAAGGTAGAGATGTGGTTTATTTTTTAAAAGTAACTGAAGGATTTCGAAATGAAGAAGAAATACAAGCTAGAAGTGGCTTCACTGCATAGTTCAGAAAATTATTCAGAAGCGGAAACGAAGCGTCTCTGGAGAACTCTGTCGACAGCCAAGAACAGGGTTGTCCAGGAGGTCACAGCGGCCCCTCGATGGAATGTGTATTTGGTTCTCTGCATTTCTGTCACGTGTGCACGTTCGTTGTGGCCGCAGTCCAGATGCAGCACTTTCATCACGGGGACCCCTCGTGCTGCCCTTTTCCAACCATCACCACCCCTCCTGCCTCCCCCTTTGTCATCTCTGTAATTTAGGTATTTCCGGAATGCTTTGAAGTGGCATCCTAAATTATGAAACCTCTCGAGATTGGCCTTTCTCACTTAGCATAATTCCCTTGTTCTTTTTGATTGTCGAGTATCTGGTGTGAATATAACATTAAGTTTCAGCGGCTAAGGTATCTGTTCAAGGGCATCTAAAGCTGAAGATCACCTCACAGCGATACAGCGCTCACTGATGTGAGTGTTAACGCGTCCAGCTGCACCCACATGGCTGTAATTAGCAAGATTGCCGAGCATGCCACTGCCTGCCTCTGTTGTATGCATCAGAGCTCAGAGTTTCAGCAGCTGGGCCCATCAGTCCCCGTTGCAGTGGCCACTGAGGGCAGGGAGATCCCTTCGGCACCACCAGCACCAGCCAGGTGCCTGGAATTTAAGAGTCAGACAAAATACTTCTGTAAGTTTATATAAACCTATCATCAAAATTCCTGACACGGAGGTTAACTGTATCAGGATGCTCACGTTTGTATTAGTCGTTGAAGTTGTACATTTAATATTTCTTCTGATTTTGTAAATTTAGATATGCTTTTAACGTAGAACCTTTTATATAGCAAGGAAAAGTAGAAATGGGACTAATCCAAATATGTAAAGAGGTCTGGGCAAATTTGGCTGTTTGTAAATTTTGCTGTGATTAACTGTATATTTCTAATGCATTTGGAAGACAGGAAGGTTTGACTATGTGTTGATGGTTAAAATGTGTTTTTCTGAAGAATTAAGTAACTAAGATAGTGCTGCTTCGCAATGTCACCTTTGTCCTTAACTTATTTATTTAGCCATTCTTTAGTGCATTTGAAAGGAAGTTGTCGAAGTTCGTATTAGAAATGCTAAGCTGCCTCCTGTCCGTCTGCCCGTTATTATTTCTCTGTGACCCTACAGATGCTCCTCAACTTACAGTGGGGTCACTTCCTCATAAACTCCTTGTCATTTGAAAATATGTTGCATCAATACCTTAAAACCTTAACTTTATTGACTATCCTAACTTACGTGCTTCTTGCTATGGAAGCTCCATGTGGAGCAACTGAAATAATGTTTTTCTAAGCTACAGTCAGGATACATGGTCCTTCATTTTGAAGAAATGGAGCATGCACAAAGTGTTGTATTTTGAAAAGGAGCTGTGGTGGATATGGTGGATATTTAAAATCATCATATTTAAAATGCCTCTTGTCACATTTGGAGTCTGACCAAAAAAACTGCCTTCCCTTCTCCTGTAGTTTAACCCAAGTTTACAGCTGCTGTGGCTGGAGTGTACATCCAGACATCACAGAGCACATCACATGGTTGAGGTTTAACTTGCTGTCCTTGTCCAAGGTTATGACACCTGGTGTTTTTGCTGTATCCCTGAAACTGTAGCTGACATGTGTGTATTGATCTAAACCAGACAGAACTCGCTGTCTTTTCTGAGACATGGTTGTGTTGGAGATGAGCAGATTCCATCTGCTCAAGGAATCTTCTTGGTAGCCAGACAGTGATGCAGCATGTAATTCAGATGTTACCAATAGGACGCTACTAACAGGATGCTTCTGGCAGTATTTTAACTGCAATAATTTTGCTGGTTTTTTCTCTATAAACTTACTAGAATTTGTGCTTGAATTTCACCTTTATTGCAACAGTTTCTCACAACATTCCTAATGTTTTTCAACTATCATTAGTGAACATTCTATAGTAGAAAATTTACTACAGTCATTGAGTTTAATTTTGATATAATTCCCTTACATATGCTTTATTCCCTCGCCCCCCACCCAGTACTGGGGAAATGAACTCAGGGCTTTCATACTGAGCTACACCCCCAGCCCTATTTTAATTTTGAGAGAGGATCTTACTGAATTCCCCAAACTGGGTTAAAACGTACAGTCCTCCTGCCTCAGCCTTTCAGAGTGCTGGAGATTACAGGCATGTGCTACCACATCTGGCTTTCATACTCTTTTTTAAATCTAAATTCCTGATGTTTTTGTTTATTTAAAAATGGGGGCAGGGGACCAAAACCAATAAACTATAGGAAAAAAGGGAAGACTTTCTCTCAACTGGTGAGTTAAAACATTAAATATTACCCCCCATAAAGCCTTCGGTTTCTTTAAAACTTTCACAAGGTTCAGGAAGACTTCAAAATGCCTGTGCAGTCAATAATTAGGGGAGAGGAAACGAGCTGTTTTCAGGGACAGGAATGGTGAGAACTGTTTAGAAAGGGCTATGCATGAAGCTTCAGTTGCACCTTCTACGTGCTGTGCTTCAGAGTGCTGTGCTTGAAGCTTCATTGCATCTTCTACATGCTATGCTTCAGAGTGCTGTGCATGAAGCTTCATTGCATCTTCTACATGCTATGCTTCAGAGTGCTGTGCATGAAGCTTCAGATGCATCCGAATTTGATTTTTAAAACTAGCGAAGTTTTGCCAGGTGTGGTGGTGCACGCCTGTAATCTCAGCACTTGGAAGGCTGAGGAAGGAGGATCGCCGTGAGTTTGAGGCCATCCTGGACTGCACAGTAAGTTCAAGGACAGCCTAAAGTACATAGCAAGACCCTATCTCAAAAAACAAAAAATAAATAAAACTATTGAAGTTTTTCACATCTTCCAGCAACAAAGAGTTATCTCTAATGTTGTAAATGGCAAATAAGTTAGGTCATATTTATTTTATATATTCCTGTGGAAAAATGGTAATTTTAATGTTCTGACATTTGATTATTTGCCTTTTAACCTTTGAAGGTTTTATAGAGAAATATCTAAATGTGAGAAATTTCCAATCCAACCTTGTGTTGTATGGAGCTAAAGTGAGTGCACTCTTTGATATCTCAGGACTGCTGCAAGGCAAAATAATAAAATATTCCAAATAAATGATACATTTAAGTTGGCAATGTCTTCATCCATGATAATTTAAAAAAACGGTTTTGGCAGAGAGCTGCCGACTTTTTCTTCAGAAGGGGAGCAGTGACTTACACATGTTGTTCATTGTAGCATGATGAACTGCTGAAGCTGATGCACTCAAGTGCTTATCAGATGTCTGCTGTTAGGGGTGAACTATTTAAGATTCTAAGATTGTGTATGAAAAGACAGTCTTAGGCTTTCCTTTTTGCTTTTTCCTTCAGAGGTATTTGCACAATATTTTTATGCATCTGTACATATACATTCATATGCATATACAAAAATAGTTTTGTACATATGGATTCATAGTGAGCATATATTATTACTTGCTTCTGTCACTTGAAAGCATGTGTAAAAAAAATTATTCTCAATTCTGTATAATATCCAAAGTTTGGATGAACCACGTTCTAATTATTCCCTTAAATTTGGAAACTTAGGCCATTTTTATTTAGGTGGACAGAGTCTCACTATGTGGCCCAGGCTGGCCTCAAACTTTCAGTGATCCTTCTGCCTCAGCTTCCTGAGTGCTGGCATTACAGGTATGTCCTTCCATCCCCAGCTGTTTTTGATTTCTTAAAATTAGCGTTATGGAAACTTCTGTGCCTATATCTCAGTATACACTGGTATTCTTTTGAGCTATTCAGAAATACACTGAATATGTATATTTTAAGTTTTAGTAATGTCAACTTTCAAAATGGCCCTGTAATTTATATTCCTTTAAA
Source organism: Hystrix cristata (assembly GCA_004026905.1). NCBI lineage: Eukaryota > Metazoa > Chordata > Mammalia > Rodentia > Hystricidae > Hystrix > Hystrix cristata. The sequence goes on along the minus strand of PVJO010002113.1, from coordinate 297 downwards.
ATTGACATTTCTGCATACTTTTCAGCCTTTACAAATAATTGAATATAATTTTAACTTGTGACAATTTGAACGAAAGTGTTTCTTTCATGTTAATTTATATTTCTCTGATCACTTTTCTTATTTATACCATTTGTCCACTTTTCCCACTGAGTTGTTTTGCTAACTCACCCATAGAAGCACCTTTTATCTTAACTATTTTAATAATTACATCAGAAGCAATTTTCTCTACATTTCATTTATAGTGGTTTTCACAGAACACAGAAGTTTGTTTTGTTTTGGTTTGGTTTTTTGAGACAG